>SDGA01000097.1:0-268471 GCA_006232345.1 Galdieria phlegrea | reverse complement strand
TAATAAACCCTAATAAACCTAATAAACCTAATAAACCCTAATAAACCCTAATAAACCCTAATAAACCCTAATAAACCCTAATAAACCCTAATAAACCCTAATAAACCCTAATAAACCCTAATAAACCCTAATAAACCCTAATAAACCCTAAATAAACCCTAATAAACCCTAATAAACCCTAATAAACCCTAATAAACCCTAATAAACCCTAATAAACCCTAATAAACCCTAAAAACCCTAATAAACCCTAATAAACCCTAATAAACCCTAATAAACCCTAATAAACCTAATAAACCCTAATAAACCCTAATAAACCCTAATAAACCCTAATAAACCCTAATAAACCCTAATAAACCCTAATAAACCCTAAATAAACCCTAATAAACCCTAATAAACCCTAATAAACCCTAATAAACCCTAAATAAACCCTAATAAACCCTAAATAAACCCTAAACTTAATAAAACTTAATAAAATTTAATAAAACTTAATAAAATCTAATAAATTTTCATTAACTAACACGATCTTTATATTACGTAAATTAACAATGAACTTTTAATCATATTTCAAGAGCAAGCTCACTTTTAAACATTCATTAATTTTTTCTTTTATTGTAATTAAATTTTTTCAAGTCAATCTTTGTATTTAATTTTTCTTAAAAACATTATTTTATTTATAAATTTTCTTTGTTTATCTTTTTTTAATGTTCGTTATTTTTTTTTATTTTGTTTTATTTATTTTTTTAATTTATGTTTATTTCTTTGTAATTCTGCCATTTTTAATTTTGTTTTATCTTTATATTTTTTTATAGTGTCGATAGAGTTGTTATTGCATTTTAATCTGTGGCTTGTTATTTTTATCTAAAACTCGTCATTCTTTATGCGCATTTTATTTTGTTTATTTGAGTCACTTTCGTTGAGCCTTTTGAATCAAGGAACATTCAATTTTTTGCTCTTATATCTTACGTTTGTCTTTATTTATCGCCTATGTTGTCTACTGATTTTTTATGAAACCAATTATTTTCGGAACAGTATCTTTGTGCTTAATACCAGTTTTTCATGTGATGACTTTTCATTTTTCAGTACGATTTTTTTTACACTTGTACATTTTACGTCGAAACTGTATTGTTATTTAGGATGGGCAGACCAAGAATGTCGGTCACTGAAACCAATGACAGCAATGTGTCTTCATCGATTAATGTTGGTGTTTGATGTAACATAGTAAAATGTTTGGATAGAATGCAAAAAAAATTAACTACAGTGAAGCTGCATTGCTGGTAGTACCCAGGCAATTTAATTAAACCGACACAGTTTCTGAAGTTAAGTATCGTTGGACACCTACAGTATTTTTGTCAATTTTTTTCAAAGTCATTTGCAAAATTGTTATTAGAATAACGTAATATTAATATATACAAATTTTGCGTCTATTGGTTAACCATGGTGATTAATTGATGTAATCTTCTTAACAGTCAAGGTTGATTATTGTGTTGAAGATAGTTCAATTTCATATCTATATAGAAACTGTCAACAAAATGACACGTTCTGAATCCTTAGCACAATTAGATATATGTGTGTTGCAACAGAAATCAATCGAGTTATGAGTAACATGTTTGCAAGGCTACTTTGCTACAGTCGCATTTCATTCTTTCAACCAACCACTAAAGTTTTCTTTGCTGATAATTACTTTAAAACAATCAAAGCATGCGTTGTCAAACCAAATGATATATTTTCCTATGGCTTAATAACCTGTCTTCTTTGAAGTTCAGGAACAGTGTCTACTTTTATGCACTTATCAGGTGTTGTTATAATACATACCATTTTAAAGCTTGGTTCTGAAGACCAATGTACAAGTCGTTCATTACCAGTTAAATGTTGGCTAATGTAAACTGTTTGATTTTAGCAAAAAGAACAAGCAAGTTTCCAACGACAAAATAAAAGCTTCTACCCTTGGAAAGTTATTTCTTTACTGAGCAACATTGCAACACAATACACTACCTAATGTTTTGAGGCAACTTGTGTAAAAATGAGAAAATATTTTCCTAATATCCGTCTCTGCTCAACAAAGATGACAAAAAGTAATTCAACAATGAAAAGTAAGTGTGCTTGGCTCTTTTGGTATCGTTTTCAGCATGCGATATGATTACACAAATAATAAATTGCAAAAACCTATAGTTAAGTGAGAAATACAAATACCATCGACAGGCTTTATATGGTTGTCTTCTAGTGTAATATCATTTGAGACGTTCGTTTCTCTCTCTATGCTTAATTGAGCTTGAATACCTTTAAAGGTGTCCTTGTAGTGTAGTTCACTACATGCTTTCTATACTTGTTTCTTACTGTTAACTAGTCTCAATTCTGCAATTGAGGTTCAGAACACAAGGTTTTTCATATTTGAGCGTGCGGTACATCTGTTAATACCAACCACAAGTAACAGTATGGTGAGAAAAATGTTGTTGATATCTACACAAATAGTAGTAGCATATGCTTGAGTATTGAAGAAAAAAGTACAATAGGTTAAAGGCATAATTTATTGCCATATTCACAATGAATGCAGTTTCACCGTACCCAGTCTACAGTTAGCTATTTTTATTTGTCTACAGCCTTCCATTAAATATTTGGTTTCTCTATGCCTTTTGAAGATATTTGATTACAATAAGGTAATATTAATATATACAGTATTACGTGTTTTGAAAAAGATGGTTACAGATGTAACTATTTTTAGTAACATTGAAGTTAGAATTCTCGTAGCATAGAAGGTTTATTTCTGACTCCATATAAACACTGGTAGCAAACTGAAACATTTTAGAATTCTAAGCGTACAACAGATATGTACACTTTGCAACAGAACTCAATGGTGTTCTGACTTGTATGTTTCAAAGGCAACTTTGCTATAATCGCAGTTCATTCCTTTCAAGCAGCTTTTGGAGTACTCTATGCTATAAATTACTCCAAAACAGTCAAACTATTTGTCGTAAGAAGAAATGAGCAATATACTTTATGGTCTGATAACGTCTCTTCTGTGACGATCGGGAACAGTGGTAACTTTAAGACAGTTCAGTTAATGTTATTATATATCCAATTTAAGGCTTGTTTCTGAAAGCAAATATCATCTATTAACTCGCTTCTTCGTTTGCATATTAACAGTTTAATCATCTTTTGATGATAGAAGCGCTATGTAAATTGTTTAAAGAACAAGTTACACAAAGGTCAGTAGAAAAAAAGTCAATTACTAGATATTAAGTAACTAGGACCAATGAATCTTCAATTGTTTCTGATAAACAGAACAATGAGGCCGTTCAAAACCGATACAAAAAAAGTTGTGTAACAAGTAGACTCAAGCATCCTCTGTCAACTTTGTTGTGGTCTGTTTAGGTTGGATTTGATTATATCAATAATAATTACTCAACAGATATGGTTCAGAGTTCTAAATTACGACCTACAGTATCCTAATGCTCATAAAAGATGTTTCAAAGCGGTCATAAAAAAACAATATCTATATTCATGTTCCATGTGAACTCCAATGATTTTAGCTTCTATACTACTGAAACTCTTTCATGAATCAACAAACATCAGTGTTTCAGATCATAGTCCAACTTCCAAAACAATCCTAAAGACATTCAAAATAGTGTTACAATAATATGAAAGTGCTCCTTTTTCTTATACTACAAATTTTATGCCATTCTCTTGTTGTTGAAAAAATTATTTTGTTTCTTTATACTATTCTTATTGAACAAGAATCTATAGTCCAAAGGTAGTGGCACTCATTAGGAATATTCTTTCAATGTCGTACATCAATGCGTCAACTAACAGCAAGGAAGCTCTCACTATATTGTTTCACATTCCATATAATACAAAATAGAGTCATCACAACGTAAAAACAAAATTATGATGCACAAGTATAATTAGTTTAATTGATTACACATATCTCTTTGTGTTATCTTTCCAATGTCTTTTGATCTTTTTTTGAAAGTCATATCGTCTGTCTTATTAAAGCCAAACTGAAAAGTTATCACGTGCAACTATAAATACCTGCTGACAAAAGTAATGAAATTATGATCAGGTAATTTAACAAGAAATCTCAAGAATGATTCAACCATCAGTAGATTTCTTAGTACACAATGACTGAGACCACGTCACTGCTGTCTCAAAGATGTCTTCAACTTACTATCAATTAAAGTAAAGCTGTATTGTCAACAGTAGAATTTAATGGAAACACCACCAAATATCATGAGTAGTTCTTTCTGAATAAAGCATAAGATAAAGGTAAAATAGTATTGTAAATATTCAAAACAAAATACAGTTTAATGAACAATTGGCAAGTAAAAGGACTCATTCTAGAATGTAACCTAAATCATTCCTTCTTATGGATAGACTAGCTGAATTTCATACTTTCTTTTAGCCTGCATGTAACGTATGTTTTGAAACAGTATTCTTGAGCATATACAAGTTGCTCGTAGTACGGTTCTCTTGTTTTCTTCAGTATAAACCGTCTCAATTAGACTCTTCTAGTATACTATTTTGAGATGTCGACTGTCTCATGAAACTGTTTATACTTTCATATACATTGTAAATTTCTCGTTATGGATCAATTGTTTCCAATTAGCAAAATGTTGAAATGGTGACAGTGGGATATGTAGTGTTCTTAGTATCAATACCGATGGAATGAGCAATGGTAAACAGCAACACAAAATAATCCTAAATTCATCCCATTGAAATAATAGTTTAGCTATTATTAAAGCTTGGATTCAAAAGACATTGCCATATAAGAAGACACAGGTCAATACAAAAGGAAAAGTGGCTGTCTTAATAGTACACAACAAATCATTCATATCAGAGTAGAATCCTATACTAGACATCTTTGACAAAGCAAGTTCACCATTGGCATCTCCTAATCCTATTCTTCTACCGTTCAATTACCCGAAGGTCATTTTATGGGATCATAAAGTCATCAAACAATACAGCCTCCTACAAAAACATAATATAAACAAGTGTGGATATCTTGCCTCATATATTAATAAAAACAAGAGGACATTTGGCTGTCACAGTTCAGTAAATGCTAGAGAAAGTTGCGTTCTCGACAGTCGTAGTTGGGCAACCCATATCAACCAACTTTTGAAAACATAGTAAATGTTGTCACCACAGAAACAACCTTCAAATGTAGAACAACGTCTCATCTCTAAATTTATACAATCAAGCCAACGAACGAGATTCCATACACATATCAATCAAATTTAAATTCTGCTCTCGTGTCAAAGTTGTGGTAAGGAATGATAAAATTGCACAGTTGTTTTCCGCAATTAATATAACTTTTATTATTTTATAAATAAAACAAGATTAACATCATGTCTCGTACGCCAGTGACACACCCTTTTCCTTCAACCCCAACTGTCTATATTAAAACCAAATAAACCACAATAAACTGTCGTCAAACAAGGTTCATCTCAATGTAGAATAAAGACCTGTGTACTCCATGTCCTTTAGAAGAGTCACTGGACCTTTTGCTTTAACAACAATGAGCAGCAATGTTGACTTATCCTTTCTTAAAATGCACTCCACTTGATCCAAGCACCTTCTTCTGTAACGTGCACTCCAACTTGTCTCTCTTCTTCTTCCTTTCCCTCCAAAAGGTTGGTTTCAAACGTCTTTTTAACAGCAAGTCGTAAAAAGCTTGTCAAATACTTTTCTAAACTACTCTCCAACTATCGTTTCACGGGTACGCCAAGTTGCTTTGGCAGTTCACAGCAAACATAGTCTAACCCTTTGATATACTCGCGTAAATTTCGTCCTTTCTATTCCTTTGTTATGAACTCATTCGTGTCTAAATCCTGTCCTTATAAAGGTTCCTTCTTCACTCTTGTCTTTGTACACTTTTACACTCAGCTACTCAAAGTAAACTCTCCAGCGTGTTCATCACTTTTACTCCCAAGTTATTCGGCAGTTATTTACTGTGTTAAAGTGAATAAAAGTTTGGGCTGTGTTTCTCTTCAAGTGGAGAGTGTACTCCTCACCTTTGTGCTTTATCCTTCCAAAACAATTTGCTCTAAATTGAAAGCCTTTGATTTGAACTTGAGGAAATTTCAGCCTTTCAATTGGATCGAACTATTAGTAATGTTGACTACTCATTACAATCTCGTGATTTTAATAGTACAAGCCCATATTATTCTTGGAATCTAGTATTTCAAAACTCATATCTTTCCAGCTGAGTATAAAAGGTGACCATCATTGTCAAATCTTTTCAATTTTCAATAATGATATTGAGTAATCGCCAAGCAAAGTTGATTCAAATGTTATCATGCATGTCTTATGTAAACTGAACATCAACTCTTGAATTTGAAGTCAGCAGTTGCATATGATGAAAACTCAAAGCAAGTAGAAAGTAGCTTCATCAAGCGTCGCTCTATCGAATACAAATTAAGATATACCTGAAATCCAATTGTAAACCATTTAGATAAAATACAGTTTACTCGAATATTAGAAACTGAATTTAAAATTGAATTGATTCAGCCTATAATACACACTCAATCGCTCCTTCTGCTATATAGACTAGATAAATTTCATACCGTCTTCTAACTACAAGTATCGTTTGCTTTGAAATAATATTGCTGAACACATAAAAATTGCTGGTAGTACGCTCCTCTCGCTTTATTGAGTATGAACAGTCTACATTCGTTCTTCTGTTATATATTTTCAATTCCTTTTTAAAGTGCTTGTAAGCTGCCGATTGTCTCATGAAACTGTTTATGCTTTAATGGAATGGACAATGAGGAAACAGCAACCAGGCGATCATTCTACATCTATGCCATTGATGGCGTTGAGTTTGTATCCAAACTTGGAGTTGATAGACAGTGCAAAAGATAAGAGGCTGCCTAAATAGCTCACAACAAAATGACTCTTATTAAAAGATAATCCTATACTGGACATCTTTGACAAAGTAAAATCATAATTGGCTTATTCCAATCCTATCTTCTACTGTTCAATTACCCAAAGGTCCTTTTATAGGATCATCAAGTTGGTTAAATACTCCAGGCTCTTATAGAAACATAATATAAACAACTGTGGATGTCTTGCTGCATATAAGAGTAGAAACAACAGACATCAGTTACCAAAGTTCAGAAAAAGTTGGCAAGAGTTGCTTCCTCAACAGACCCTCATTTGGTCACTTATGCCAACCAAATTTTGAAAGCACATGTAAATATTGACACGACAGAAACAATCTTCAAATATAAACCAACATCAATTCTCTAAATTTATATAATCAAGTCAAGGAAAGAAATTTCCATATACATACTACTCATTTAAATTCTGCTCTCGTGTCATAGTTGTTGTAAGGTGTGAAAACACGATATAGCTTTTGTCCCGTAAATAGTATACTTTTCAATATTGTATAAATAAAAGGACACTAACATCCTGTCTCGCGCGTTGCTTATTAATCTGAACGCCAAGCTGACACATCCTTTTCCTTCGACCCCAACCGTCTATAATAAAACCCAATAAGCCAAGATAAACTACCGTCAAACAAGGCTGTCTCGACATAGAACAAAAATTTTGTGCTATATATGCCTAGGAAAAGTCACTGGACCTTCTTCTTACCAAGAATGACCAGTAATGTTACCCTATCCCTTCTAAAGATGCACTCCACTTGGTTCAAATGCGTTATTCTGCAAATACCCTTCAACTTGCTTCGTTTGTTCGTAATTTTTCCAAAGGGTCGTTTCTAACAGGTTCTTTTTGGTTTCCTTTACATTCGAGTTGTAAAAAGTTCGCCAAATGTTTTCTAAAATACTCTGCAACTAAGGTCCTACAAGGTAGCTAGCTGCGTTTCATTGTTTGCTGACTCTCTTTTTAACCCTTTTATATATGCGAAACCTTTCTTTAGTTATATTCTTTTGTTAATTAACTCATTGACGTCTGAATTCTGTCCTTTTAAAGGTTCCTTCTTGACTCTTGTCCTTTGTAAACCTTTACACTCCATTACTCAAAGTAAATCCTCCAGAATGCTCTTCAACTTTTCTACCTAGTTATTCTACGCTTCATTACTGGTTAAAGTGAGTAAAAGTTTGGGTTCTGTTTTCTTCAAGTGGTGGAGTAGTCTTCTCCCTTGTGCCTTACTCTTCCAAAACTTTGGGCTCTGGACTTGGGCGTAATTTCAGCCGTTTGTTCAATTGGGTAAAAATATTCGGTGTTAAAGTGTTGGCTCTGTTGACTATTCATCACAGTCTGGTGATTTTAATGACAAAAGCCCAAATATTCTTCGAATCTAGTATTCAAAAGTCATATCTTTCAAGTTGATAAGGTGACTATCATTGTCAAATCTTTTCAATTTTCAACAATAATGTCGAGTAATCACCAAAGTTGATTCAAGTGACATCAAGCACATGTATATTATGTCACAAAAACTTTATTTATTCAACGAGAAGTGCTTAAGGAGCCTCTCAGTGAAACTTTCAGGGTCTCCATCGCTGTACCCAACCCAATAGAATAAAATATAACAAGGCAAATCATAATAAACCAAAGCTAGTTTTAACCCAGAGGAAAAAGTTACAATTGACAATAGTGCCTTTTGTTCATTGGTAATAAAAACTGTATCCTCTTCGCTTATATAGTGTTGCACTGTGCTGTTTGATCCGGGGTTTCCTGTCTTCTGGACTTTTCACCTTGCAGTAGTAATTTGAAACAGCGACACTTGGACTAGTCTAACATTCAAATTAAACAGAGCTTCGTCAAGTGCTTATAAAGATGTTGTCTTCCTCTATATCCACTGTCCTTTAGCTACTTTGTGAATGTTGTCCTTTCAAGGGTTACTTCTCAACTCGTCGGTCTCATAAACTTTCCTAGTCAACTGCTCAACGTTAGAGGCTCAGTATCCTCAACATCTTTTCAACATGATTGTCCTGCTTTTTTTTACTGTGTTGACGTGACTACAATTTTCACTCAGTTTCTCCTCAAGTACTGTGTAATTGTCACATTGGTAGTTCTTCCAAAGCTTCCCAACTTTCAGTTTGGGAAAACTCATTTCGTTCTCTTGTATTGAGTGGACTGTTGGTTGTGTATTTTCAACTAATCATTCTGTATATTTCATAGTGTTAAGGTATGGTTGAGCTGCTCATCCACTAATAAAGAGCAATATCAATCCCATCAAATTTGGTCACCTTGGCCAAGACACAATTTTGCCGTTGGAGCGATACTTTTGTCGACTGATACAACTCGTTGTGTTCACTACCACTTGAAATATTATTGACGTGTCAAAAACTTTCTCCTTCAAATCAAGTCAAGACAATTGAAACAACTTGTTCGAAAACAAAAAGACCAGTGTAGCCTTGTCAGCTACTAGTATGCGACTAGTAAATGCTCTGTCCTTTTTTGTTACACAGAGAGACTAGCAAATTTCATAAAAGCACTAGTTATTGTGAGTTCATCTTCTTTTTCTTAAAGTAAAGGAAGATTCTAAGAAATGAACTGTTTTTCAACTTATCTTCTATTTAAACTTGGACAAGTACAATCAAAAGGGACCAGTTGATTTTCAAGTCAGTCACTTTTGCTCGCAAAATGTTGCTCACTTTGTTGGTGAAAACTACAAGTAAGAAAATTCATAGTACTTTAAGATTTATTTGAGAATGGTGGCCTTTTCGAGAACAGAAACACATTAGGGAGCTCAATTTGTTTCCATTCTCCTGGTCAAGCCATGAGGGTCAACCAACCATCGTGCTTCCATTGTTCACCTAGACAAATACAGACAAACCTTCATATATGAACATGACAAAATTCAGAACGTTGGAAGAGTGAAAAAGTTAAAAAAAGCCATGGAAAGAGTATAAAGTATCATAATATAATGAGAACTCTGGCAAATTCAACTTGAATCCGATACAGTTCAAAGAAACACGAAGGAAACATTCACACGTCACTTGTGGCAAATAAAAGATATCAATTTGTGTTTTAATTAAAAACTTTTCTTCATTTTTGTCATCATTATCGTCATGCTACATACCCTACACCAATAGTGGTGGACTAGTTGTGAAAATTAGAAAACTCCTTATGTCCACGTTCATACTTAAAACATCAGCTTTTAGCCAATAATCTGTGATCAACTTAAACACTGGTTCTATTCTAGTGGTTCTCATCGTCCTAGTTCGGTAGCTGTATAAGTTTTAACATTTCTCCTATTCTTATCGGTCCGACTCATCTTTCACTATCTTTTCATTGTCTGAGCAGAACATTCGAGTGGTCCAAAATAATTACTGGATAGCATATGATAATCGAATATACCACATTGCCCAAAAAGTGAAACAAAAGGTTCATGCAAGGTAAACAAATGAAAAGTTTCATCTCAATATCAATATGGCAACCATCATAAGGAAACTTAAAGCATTAATCAACTACAAATTTGCTGCATAAAGTCTGTCCCAATAAGGTCCAAAGTCGGTTTGTCAGTCATGGTGAATGTCTTCCAAGTCCAGTCAATATTTCTTTCCTAATAAACATTTCCAATCCTTTTCAGAAAGAACAACAAATTCACAATTTGGAGGTATTTTAAAAGTATCATCAATAAGAGAACCACTAGAATAACAACGACTCTCATCATTCAACTCTGTTGTAACAGCTGAAGATAATTTTGCACCAATGATAATAAGTATACAATGACACATTTTCAAAGACTCCGACAGTATTTGATCATGAACAGCAAAAGAAACTTTTCATCTTCATCAGTAATGTCTGACCAATTCAGTCCTTCTGACTTCCAACAACGTTTACAGACAATGTCAACAACAAGACTCGGTGCCAAGTAGACACTATGCAACTTGAATGAAATATCAGAAACACCTGCATCTGTTGTAATAAAGATTTTTTCATACTCCAGTGACTTAAAAATAATCTTTTTCCATTCATTGTTTTCAAAGGCAATATGACTGCGTTTTGATAGAGACAATGTTTCAACATGATAAATAGACTTCATCTAACATATATTCTCCAATTCTTCCTATTGTATATAGTTGTAGATAAAACAAAAAGATTCTTTCATTGGAACATCATAAAAACCTTTCTATTTCCGACTGGTACAATGTTCCCTTGTCTCCCATAGAAAAGGGAATCAATCACAGCCTATCGCTTGTGTGTGAAACTTTATTAAGTTGACAATGGACTCGTCTTTTTATTGCTAGCGATTCAGCCTAGTTTCTCCCTTGTTCAATCGTCAACAAGCTGTTTTATAAGTGTTAGATGCCTTCTTTGACTCTTGCGATCTGAATGACCCCACACCAGGTCTTGCAGCGCGTCCCGTCGTTTGCTTTGCTGGGCGTATGAATGGCGCCGGTAAAACGACCTTAGGGAAACGTTTTCGTGACATTCTCGTCATAAATAAAGAATATATTTAGCAAGCAAGATCGTACTAATGCCTTTCAGGTTGTGCAATACCAGAAGAGAGTTTGGATGCACTTTACAATCTGACCTTGTGTGTATACTTGGACCTCATTGCATTCTCACAAGAGGGAACTCACTTTGAATATATTTTCTACGAAAACATTTGCAAATCTGCCTTATCCGAGTTTCCGAACGCTGCAGAGTTACTTTCTGAAGTGCTTCCTCTTATCCTTCATGGCACCTCAAGATGGTTACCGAAACTGTTGCGAGTCATCAACCAAAAATACCTCTATTTGTAAATGAAATCGGCTGTTTGGGAGTCAAAGATCGCTTCCACTTCGGTGACCTGAAGAGTCCTTCTTCTAAAAAAGACTCATCCAAAGCATATAGTGTATTTTTTCGAACACTGGGACCATTGTTTCTTTCATCATATGTGTTTTGCGTCATAGCAGGAAGAGTTGACACAGTCGTACTCAGACAAGATACGACGCGCTCTGGAATTATGTTAGATTTTTACCTTTGGATCCATTACCTTGCCAGAGTGTTCACTATATCATGGAACATTCCTTATATAATCAAACTCTTATTCAACAAATACTATTTCCAAGTAATAGACAAGAACTGGATCGATGTTCAAGAGTAATATGGGAGTATACAGGTGGTGTACCAATCTATGTTTCCTATGTCCTATCCGAATGGACAAAGAGGTGTGAACTCTATCCTGAATGGAGAGAACTTTCAGTTGAAGACTTAGGAAAGAAATTGGAAACTATTCCTATGATGGAATCTCTTTTTGTGAATCGTGAGACTATAAAGCCAAGGATGGTTGCGGTGTTTTCTACGATGCTACTTGCTAGTGCTTTAGAAATTCCTCTTCACACTCATGGAACACATTCCTATTTGATGAACTTGGGTATTCATTCAAATCATGTTCTGGATATTGTTAGTGATTTTGGGTTCTATTATACTTCTGATGAAGCGTCAAGCACTTTCACATTGGTTTATCCAAAGATTGTTTTGAAGTATCTTGAGACTCATTACAAGCAGATTCCAGTGTTTCGTTTTATCTCGCATTTGTTTTCCACAATAATCCCATCAGATAGTCCTGTGGGTGGTGGATTGAAACTCGAAATATTGTTCTCGCTTGTTGTGTATCTTAAACTATGTTTTTGTTCAAAATTGGGAGAAATTAGTATATTTCAAAAGACTTTTGTGGAGAATTATTTACTTGTTAAGGTTGATGACGTGCAATCGAGAAAGCGTATTCCTCTTCCTCAATATGTCACCTCTTTTAATTCCAGTGTTTCTGGAGATGCAAGCACCGCAGATACGACCTATCATTCAAATGCATGGAATATATTTTATGATGTATTTCTTTCCAAAGAGGATGGTATTTTCATTCCTTTCTCTCAATATTCGAAGGGACCTGATTTAATCATTCGCTTATCCAAGAATGTAACGGAAGAGACGATTTCTCCCAGTCACGTGACAGACTCAACCCAACTTGTAACCTTTTCTTCACAACAAGGACCGATTGTATATCTCATTGGCATTTCATTGAAATGTTATCACCTAGCCGGACAAGGCGCTGGTCTTTCCCTTATTAAAAATGAAACGGAAAAGTTTCTTATTCCAGTAGCACAACAATTGGATTTGGAAACCAAAAATATAGTTGCTATTCGGCTTGTGGTTAGTACTAAATATACGAAAAAAGTGATAAGACAGTTTACAGATCATCAGAATTGGTTAATGAATAGTAGACTTTACTATGAAAATGACAATGGACAACTTCTTTGCCAATCTTTATCGTCTGCCCCTGCCTCTTTTTCAACGAATGAGTGGCTAACAATTCCATCACGTTGTCAACTGGTTGTTTGTTCGACAACTAGCTTGCAATCATTTTTGGGTCCAGAAGCATACAGTCAACTAGAACATGTCTTTAGAAATGAAGATGCTATTCAATCAGATTCCAAATTGTTTCCACTGAGTTCTGCATTGCCCAGTTGGTTACAAGCAGTGTTGAAAGATGAACCAAGACAAAGGCGGCAAGTTGGATTCGGAATGGAAATGAGGTCTGATGCCTATGCCATGCAAGTAGAATATACAAGAGAAGCACAAAGTGCACGTGCATCGAGTTCGATGGAATTTTCAATTGATTGGAAAAGTTTTCTTCTTCACAAAGTAAGACTTGACGAGAATCGTGTCAATGAATATATTTCAAAGCTTCCCCCTGCGCCAGTAGCGTTACTAAAGTATATCACCTTTCAAGACTTAATGCGAAGTGGTCTAAAAGAAGAAGATGTGATGAAAATCCTGTTTGGTTTGTGCAAAGTTTCTGCAAACCATTAGACATATTGTGAGTCGCATGTATTAAAAATCGTATTCTATCCTGCTTGACACACTCTTCATGTTCTGTACAAGTCAAATTCTATATTTTCATGTAAATGGAACAAGTTTTCATTTCTCTATATTGTTTGTTTACGTATGCAATGTCATTTAATTTGCACAAAATGGCAAAGGTGTCACAAGCGTAGGAATTGAGCCCAACTTGCAACCTTTTGATATCTTCGTCTCACAAATTTTGCTTGTGCATCAAGTCTTCAATACACATTTTGACTCCATAACTAGCTACAAGAGTAGACGTTTCATTTAGGCTCTTAAGAAACGATAAAACCCTTCAAAGAATGAAAGAGTATTGGTTCTATTGCAAACACGTCATCAGTAAAGAAACTTCTCATTCCAACCTTCATAAAAAGAATTCTCTAGCTAAATACTAGAGGATAAATGTAATTGGTTAACAAAAACTTTGCCTAAAGCATCAATATGAAAAAGATTGGTAGCTTCCAAAGTTTAACTGAAGAAAAGCAATCAGACTTCAGTCCTTTTGTAGTTGTTGTTTTGATATCCTGTCGACGTGAGAACACTTTGTTTCTTTTCCTCTAAGGGTGTCCTAAGGAGTGCATTTAAACCTGTCAACTGAAGTGTCACTCCAAACCGATGAAACTGAAATATGAAACCATTTCTGCTTTTTATGTTTGCATTGGTATTCATCGCCTTTGGTTAGAGACGTCCACCGACTATTCAACAGGTATAGAAAGAAAGGCCTTTATCGAGCTTTTCAAAAATCTTTTTCTCCTTGTGTTTTTCCTAGTAGGAACAAGCTCCTAAATATCTTTGAGAGAGAATTTATCAAGCTAGTAGCTTACTATACAAAAATAGCTATACTGTCTATGAACCTCTATTTGTAGTTGAAACTGTCTAATACTTACCAGTCCATTTTCTACCACTAGAAATATGAATTCCAGTTACACTGCTATGATGCTCGCATATCTTAGTACAAACACCCGTTTTATTGCGACTAACTTTAAAAGCCCTAATATTCTTATTACAAGGAGTTGCACCTTATAGAAAATTAGTTTTCAAGTGTTTCATTCCTTATTATTTTGACCGTCGTCGTGGACTCTTGTGGGTTGCCACTCCTCAAGAAAACGGTCAGAGAGTTTTCGCAAAAAATGGTCAACCTTAAAGATGTATATAAGCAAGGTAGTGTAGACATTGACGAAAAGTCTGTCAAACATTGGTTGATGGATGTTCCCAACCTTAGGAGAGAATATAACAGTCCCAAATAAATCAGCAAGTTCTAAAAGACTTTTCAAAAGTTAGCTTTTTCAGTTGTCATGATGGAATAGAAGCAACATGATTATCAAAAATTTCAAAGCTTCCATTTCATTTGTTATTGTATGGAATTCATTTCTATCATTTCTCATCAAGGATAGAATATTCTATTGAAACTCTGTAGCTATATGCAGCTGTTTGCAAGCTGCTTTTGCTAGTTCTCTCTGGTCAGCTTCATTGAACAGATTGTTATATGATGTACGACAGTAAATGATAAGAAGCTGATTAAGCAACTGGAATATACAATTCGAATATGTAATAGGAGACTGCATTAAGGACTTGGGTGTGAATGAAAACAATTCTAAAAAACCCAACCAGGGGAAAGAACTTTATTGGGATAATTTTAGTTCTTCAACAATCTTACTTGCTGTTGTCCATCAAAGTGGATTTTTTGTTCCTTTCCAGGCAATAAATAAAGCATCACCACACTCTAAACAGAAAATTGATTGTTTGGGCTAATGGATTGAACGCGCAAAGTCTCGAACAACCAAAACGAGTTGCCTGTCTTTCGTTCTACGATATGGAACCAATTATTTCCAATATCAATCAAGTCTACGGAGAGTTTACCCTATATACTTTGAAATTTCGAAACAAGGAGTGGGTTATTTCCGAACCTTGGATAGACGAACTGTTATTTCAGAAGCAAGTTCCTTTTGCCTTTGGAATGGTTTATCTAATGGTTTATCTCCCGTCGTAAACTAAATTTTACAGACCTTAAAGTCATTGACCCAGCCTTTAACAAAGGTGCGACGTTGCGTCTACTAAAGACAGTCATTATCTTGTCACTTTTTGACGTCAAGGCGCTCATCTACCGGGACAAAGTTCAGATATTCAATCCTGAGAATGAACGCATGAAGGTGCTTTCAGAGCTCTTAATGAAACGCTTGGAAGAGTCTAAAGAGTTGCATGGAAAGTCTTTTATTTTTGAGTTATTCGTACTGGACACACTATTTACTTTCGTGAGCCAAGAAATCCTGAAAGAATTCGAACCGTTGGAACAAAACATTCATCACAACTTTCAAAAGATTAATAACAAGAATTTTTCACAGTTTCTTGCCACTATTCGAATGCAGAAGGACAAACTTTTTGCTATGGATGAAAAGATAAAAATTCCTCACCACTTGTTGACCCAATTTTTGGAAGAAGAGGTGTTTGTAGAAGATGCTGGCTGTACATCCAATAAAACACCGGAAAACTTGAAACTAATGATAGAACAACGTTTAGAGCTCTTTCAGTGTTTGGATGCTTCCATTTTGGTGAGTTTTCTTTTGGACTTTTTGTCCTGTAAATATTCATTCGTGCTATTCAAGTTGTTGGAAACTATTTGTGAACGAGTGGATTCCTTACTGGAAAATGTTAAGAATAGAGAAGATGTGCTTAGTACTGGTATGGATTGTTTTCGTAATAGAGTGATAGCATATGATTTGATATTTACTACACTTTCTAGTGCTGTAAGTTTCACATCATTGGTAAGTTCTGAAATGTCACAGGAGACTTGGCTGCTGATTGATGCGGAATAGTTTGGTGCTTGTTTTGGAACTAATATACTAGTCCCACTGGAATTATCAAATGGCACTGCTTATGGTTGGTATGGAGTGGTTGGAGGTACACTTTTCTTTGTTATTGTCTTTTCTATTGGTTTTCTATATTTCTTCAAAGGAGCTTTTAAATATTTGGGAAGGAAGAAGAATATAACAACGCAATAGCTGATAGAGGTGAAAAGAAATGACTTGTTGGTACAAGATGTTTATCATTGACAAGTTTGTACAGAAGAATCATTGACCTTTTGATGATAGTAGTTGACTGTGTTTTTAAACAGCTGTTTTCCATTGCTACTCTATTAAATTTATTTTTTCGACAGCATATGAATTTTTGAATTCTGTTTTCTCGTTGTAATCTGCCATGTATCAGTTTTTGTTCATTGATCAGTAAATAAGAGCAGAATGAATAGTGGTTATCTTTTTCAAGCCAAGTATGTCGATAAAATATCACTTTATACTGAGAAGAAATACTCGCTATTGTACTTGGCAAATAACACTTTACTTGGCCTATGTTCTATATGAAATCATCTTTTTATACCTGAAAGAAGAAAGGCAGAAACTTTTCACTCCACATCATTCCATCAAACAACTGCATTTCTTTCATGACAAGACTAAATGATAAAAATTATCGAGTTCACTTTGAAAGGTTGAATGAATGTTTTCCATTATGGACACTTTATGGTTTGTTGAAAAAGGTTATTTTCTGTTGCCAGTCAATCAATTGAAAAGCCATCAGAATTATGATGTGACAATCCATGAAGGAATTGTTTACTTCATTCCTAGCATCAAGAACCTTTCTAAATTGGCATCACTTGGCAAGAACAAAAGCAACAAGTATATTGAAAACTATTTGCCATGCAGACGAAATATATATAATATATATCTTTCTTTAATACTCAAATTTAGATAATATGGTTAAAATTTGGTAGAAATTGCATTTTGACGAAGCCAAAGAAATACACTAGTAAAACCAGTCAGGAGTAGCAGTACAAGCAAACTAACAAAAACTGCCCAAATTTTCAATGCAAATGAATAATTATAAGGAGGAATCGTAAAATTCATACATGTTAGGCCCATTACCTATAACATCATGAAAACCATTTCAATATCTCAAAGTAGAAACCTACCAATAAGCAAAAACCAAGCAAAGCTGTACCAGTCACAATAGGCAAATCAATTTTTAAAAGTAATGTTTCTTTTTGACGAAAACTTAAAGGTATCAACTGTTCAACGTGGTCGACATTCCTTCTCCAATGAATGAGTTCGTTGTTTCGACTGGATAATTGCTAAAATGAACATTCATTAGCAAAAATATTATGGCACGCATTGAAGTTATATACACTTGCCTCTAAGAATGTTACTGCCGAACAAGATGGTGTAGCAATGAGAGTGCTATCTTGTTGAAACAGATATGTTATCAATGTAGTCAACTTGTTGATTCCTTTTGAAATGGAATGATATGTGCGAGTCCACTGTTGTGCACCCTCTAGCCACATATTTGATATTCCGTCATGATTCAGTTGACAGGTATAATCTTCCATCTTCCATTGTTTCCACTGAATTTCCAGAAATTGTCCTGCAAGTTGCAAAAGGCATGCAAGTGTATGCTTCATAGACGCTCTATTCTGAATGAGAATCTTTTCCATATATTTCCATAATGGCAAGTCTCTTAACACTTGTTGTTTTGATCCTATCATTTCTTGTTCTATACTATTGAAACGATAAAATAAATGTCCTGGAGTAACAATCCATGAAATATGCGGAATCACCAATAAGATAATATTATCAGAAACTTTTAATATTGTCTGACAAGTCGTTGGCTTTAATAGAAGCCAATCATTCGGTTTGGTTGTCTCAGTGGTATCTATCGATACGTAAACTTCGGTTGTCTTCAAGTAACAATAATAGCTTTGACGTTCCAACCAAGGTTGATAACAGTATTGCTTTTGAATATATTCAATCAATTCTTTAATAGATAAAGTATTTTCCTTCTCAATACAACAGCCATGCCAAGACATGACGATAAAATCCTTTCGATGGGCCACCGTATTGAATTTTCTTTGGGTTTCCTGTTGTCGTCCTTTGTGTTTCTCTTGTGATGTTTATCATCGATGATGAATGAGGTCCATCGATTATTGATGAAAATTGACTCTTAGCAGGATGTTGTTTGTAGGCACTATATCTTCACAAGATAGGTTTGCCATTAGAGAACAGTCTTCAGGACAAAAACAACAGACCAGCAACCTTTTATCTCAGTGGAACAAAACACAGTTCTTGTCTGAAGAGCTGAAGCCGACTCTTGATAGTATGAAATATTAAAGGTTTTATTGGAAAAAACTAACTTTGTGAAACAAGACTGTTTTTTCATCGCAACCTCACTTTGCAAGTTAATATTATCACAAGAACAACTTGAAGTGTTTTCCAACGACGATTGGTTACTTGAGAAACTTTTTACTACTTTGACCAATTTGCTTGATTATAGGGAACATGTTGGTGATGTTGTCCCAGACCTGTTGATTCTACAAGCTGTAATAAGCACACATGTGTCCTGTTGTGAAGAACAATTGGCACATTTACTATCTTTAGATAGCCAGTGTCATCAAAGAAGGAAACAAGTCAGCTATGGAGAATTGGTAAAAGTGCAAAGTCGTATTTCAACAATTGTTGCCTGGGAAGAAGAACTTGTTGCTATCAAACAAGTTCTCAAGGACATATCCTCGTGTTTGGATAGTGAAAATGGCAATGATTATTCCAGTAAATATCATCGTTGTTTATATTGGAAACAGATGCCTAATGCTCAAGACTCTCTATTTTCCTGTGTGATGGTAAGATACAATCTCTTTACGAATTGACCTAATTCAAGTAGAAGGTACACTTGGCTATCCAATTGCTTCAAAGCGCCAAAATGGAAATGAAAAATGAAGAAAAACAAACCATTGCAGCATTGAAAGGAAGAACTGACAGTATTTTACAATTTGATATTGCTGGAGTATTCTTTTCTGCAGTGTTTGCAGGAGTACTTATGGTAACTTGAAGGCACAATTGCTAAAAGAATTTGCTCAATTCATTAGGTTCCTGCATATTTTGCTTTCAATGCTTTAATTCCTATTGAACATTTGGAACACGGTAGTACTTATTATTTTATTGGTATTGCCATCTTGTGTAGTTGTGTCGTCATCCTTATGACAGTCATCTATGTGTATTGGTTGAAAAGGAATCAAAAAATGAGAATTCTTTTTCTTCAATCAGTTTGTAATGATTAGAAAGCTTTTGAAGAGATAATAGGCTGCGAATTGGAACACAAAACATCATATTTTGGTTATTTGAGGTTTCAACGTTTATATTTTGGTTGGTTTTTGAAATAATAAAGCAACAACCATCAGCTGAGAAGAAAGAAATGGTCAAGATTGGGAAAAGGAGGAAGACTCTCTTGTGTATAACCAGTTATTCTCCTTTTGTTTCATTGATGTGATGGTTTCTTTTATACAGAAATATTTCTTAACATGTTCTCAATAGAAAATATTGTTTCGAACCATCATCTTGTATCTCTTTGTTATCCCATTCAATGAAAATATATCATTGCAACACCTCAACAAAATTTCTATCCCAAAGCCTGTCGTTTGTTGGCATTGTCCAGTATGGACAGATATTTATCGGAGGCATAAGTGTTGCAGTGGGTTCAATATTGGCGGCTGTTATTAGTGGACTATTGGCAACTCGGAATTATGAAGAGGTAAGCAAAAAGAAGGAAAGTTGAACGTTGAAATTGTATTCAATATGGCTAGTTGGAGAAAGAAATAGAAGAAGATTATTAGAACCGTGCTTCGATAGGAAAAGGTTCTTGTTCCCCAAATAACAGTTCCGATGAGTGGCAATTTATTTGAGTTAAACTCGTAGAATTTGGTTATTGAACAAGGAAAAAGGATAAAAACTATCAAATAGTAACGTCCATGGCATGCTCGAACACTTTCCATTCATTTGGTCCATAAATGAAATATTTTCTATTTCTGTATGTTTCAGGTTGTTTCTTTCGATGTAAAGCGACATCTTCGTAGATTCTTTGTATAGCACATGCCAAGGAGGGACTATTGGATAAATCAGCTAATGTCTACAGTATTCCCATTGTTTATCTCCAAACAAATGATAATATTTCTCACGTCCACTTGCAGCCAAACATTGCCTTTCATCTATCTGATACTGTTCCATCAAATGACAACTCGGTATACTACATTTTCCAGAATATACTGCAGCTAAATATCTGGTTTGGTAGTCAAATAATGGACATGGAAGAACACGATAAGGTAATCCAACAAATGCCATTGTGGGATACTTTGCATGGATGAGATGGCGATAGAGTGGAGAAACAACTCTATTTTCAACAAAAACTTCACATGATGGATGTAAAAACGAAAAGTCATATGCATATCCGGTACAAAGCAGAAATACATCAGCTTCTAAAATGGAGCCATCCACAAGATAAATTTTACCACCTTCACCTAAATATTTAACAGTAGGGCACTCTTCTAAATTCCACGTGAGACTCTTTCTCGAATGACACTCTCGATGACAAATACTAACACTTCTAGCAATAGGCTGCAACTCACGTGAAATATCGACACCTGAATTTCCTGCTCCCAAAATAACTACACGAAGATTTGCAAACTCTCTTGGTGTTTTATAAAAGTGACTGTGAATGACTGGATGTGAAAAAGTTTCTCTTCCCGGAATTAGAGGAATATACGGCTTTGAGTAGTGACCATTACAAATAATAATGGCATCGTACTGTTTGTTTTCCAGTTCTTGCGTCCGGTAATCGAAAATACTCAATCTCCATTTGGTGTAAACAGACTTCTCACAAGGAACAACTTGTTTCACTAGACTATGAAAGCGAATCCTTTCGTATAGGTGATAACTATGCGCAAAACTTTTCAAATATTCTAAAACAACTTGATGCGAAGGAAAAGAAGAATAACCAAAACGATCGTTAAAAGGAAAAGCCAGATATCCCATTATCTCTTTTGGCAAGTTGGTACACAAATTCTCATACATACTACTCTCGAAAGTATAAATCTTAGAATTCCTATTGTACACCCAAGTACCTCCAACTGAGTCTGTTTCTTCTATAACATCGACTTGAAAAGAGCCAAAATCTCGCAGATTCCTGGCAGCTATCAGACCAGCAGCACCTGCACCAATGACTGCTATCTTAGCATTTGGGCAAAGTTTTAGCGTTTGACTAGCGTTTTCTATTCTAGAGGTTATCATAAAGTTGCATAGAAGACGGCAAGTCCAAAACTTCACTGCATACTTGCCAACTTCTCAACTACCGCCAGATACGAAGCGGAGAATGGACTGAGCACCAAAAGGTTTTGGGGTATTGGTTCCATCGTTTAGTGCCATGGGCAAGTCTGAAGGCTTTTTAACTCCCAAAGCGATATCAAAACGTATCAAAGCAAAAGGTTTACAAAGACTTCGATGGTATTGTCAACTATGCCAAAAACAATGTAGAGACGAAAATGGCTTCAAATGTCATACAGAGTCAGAGTCACATCAACGAATGATGCTTCTGTTTGCCGATGCTCCTGGTCGCTTTGTAGGACAATATTCCACAGAGTTTCGAAATGCTTTCTTGGACGTTTTAAAACATCGTTTTGGTACGAAAAAAGTTCATGCAAACGTTGTTTACAACGAATATATCAAAGACAAGGACCATATTCATATGAACGCAACTCGATGGGCAACTTTGACCGGGTTTGTTGCTTATTTGGGACGTGAAGGCTACTGTGAAGTTGAAGAAACTGAAAAGGGACTATTTATATGTTATATTGATAAACAGGCAGCAGAAAGATACCAAAGAGCAAGAGAGATAGAGAAGGAACGTGTTCGAGAAGAATAAAGACAGGAACAACTTATAGAGAAACAGAGGCAAGAAGCACTGAAAAGAGAAGGTAATAGCACGAAGGAAGTTGACCCAAAACAATATGAATATCATCCGTCGAATGAGAAACTTAGACTGAGTTTCAAACCGACTTCTGGCCGCCTCATAATTTCAACTTCTCAAAGACAAGTGACAGAAGCCGATTCTAAACCAAATGTAGTTCCTGACACTAGTGAAAAGTCAGTTATGGAACAAGCCAGTTCAGTTTTTGAACAAGTTTCTGGGGAATACAGTTGGCTTTCAGTAGGCCTCGTGGTAAGGATTCTAAATGCAGAACTTGAGGACGGTCTGTACCTGCGTCGCAAGGCTGTTGTAAAAGAAGTTGTGGAACCATATGTAGCTGACGTGGAAGTTATCGGCAGCGAAGATCTTGTTAGAATCGATCAAGCTGATTTAGAGCCTGTAATACCGCAACCTGGAGGCAAGTATATGTCATTGAGAAGATAAAGTACAACAAAATTCTTAAAATTTTTTTATCAGGAAAAGTTAGAATTCTCTTTGGGAATCATCAACAAGAAGATGCGACACTTGAATCAGTTGACTTGGAAAGGTAAATTTCCTTTCGAATAGTTTGAAACGGATTTAACAATCAAATAGGAAAACAGTTTGCGTACGATTACATTCGTCGATAAAAGATAGTGAATCTTTGATTTATGTTCCGCTAACAGGTATTTGTAAGATATTGCAATAGATAATGACCCGCAGATAATGCGATTGAATGAAGATACAAGAAAAGCTTTGAAATAGTCAGACTTGTCGAAGCACTTGAAAATGGGTTGGAATGAGATAATTGTCTTATTGCATTCGTTATTGGTGTAGTAGAACAGACGAGAAAGGAAAGCCTATCAAGGTACATGCTGGCAAGGAAACTTTACTGGCTAGAAACTTTATACACCGCTGTCCATATAGATTATTTTTTGTAACTTAAAAGACAACAATTACCATTCTATTCACTAGTAGCCTAGAAAATTACGGCTGAATATTAAAGACGACTGTATAAAGATTTGAACTGTAAATTGTCCAAAATACAGCGATTTCGGCCCATCAAAGTTTGTTCCAGTTCTTCGAATGTCACCAAGACAATTAAGATCCGATATCCAATTGGCGCCAAACATATTGGCATTTTTCCCTTTGCTGCGTGTAAAAATCTCCTTTTTCGTCATATTCACTGCGTCAGAGGCCATTCAGACAGAGAGGACAGATATTTAACATTACACCGAAACTATGGCGAGAACTCTTTCGTCTGAATATCTTTATTCCGTGTTCACGCAACAGGACTCTGATAATACTGTTACATATCATTCAGAGGGCTCTCACCAAAGTTCAGGAATCCAAACCCGAAACCCGACTCAAATACTTGTTGAAGATCAGTTTTGTCAGAAACCAGAAAACGTATTTAGATTGTTTTACTTTGTTATCATTCTGCTAAATAACTGGACACCAGGTGTATCTCCGATCTTGTGAGTCCTGTGGCGTCGCTCATGCCGGCACTTATGGTACAGGAAGATTCTGTGGGAGTAGGTGCGCACATAGAAGAGGAGGACTTGGAAGGGCCAATCAGAGGAAAGCTGAACGGTTGAAAAGAATAATGAGTATAGATGAGATTACCCGAATCACAGAGAATAGGCACAAACCAGAGAAGAAGAAATTAGCTCCAAGACATAGCTGGCCTGTAAGTATCTATCAAGATCATTGTTTAGGCTCGAGAACAAAAAAAACATTTTGCAGGGAAAGGGTTATAAGTTATGTGCTCATTGTCACGAAAGGTTACCAAGTCGTCGTCCAAAATGTCAGCGGTGCTGTGTGAAGTCCTTCAACAAATCAAATACATTTTGGAAACAACTAATACCAAAAACTTTGCCAGATAAATTGGATTCAAAGTTTCCAACCATGTGGCCTCCGGTTTCAGTGCCAACGTGTCATTTCATCATGACGACCCAAAACGCCTAAAGAGCAGCCACACAAAACTTGACGAAGCAGTTGGACGTTGTAGTGGTACATCTTTTTATAATCACGTTTCGTGATATACTGCAGAAATGTCGAGTAAGAAGAGATAAAGGAACGTTACGACTTTGTATCTTTACACATCATATTGTATGAGCAAGATAGTAATAAAATTTGTTTTTTTAAGGGAACGCCAGTTCATTTGCTATATCCTGTATATATTGTGATACAGACGGAGAGTTGAAGGACTGAGGTTCGAGCATCTCAATTTTCTGACTCAACCTTATACTATTACTACTGCAAACTCTATGTTTCATATGAAGCTTTGACTATTGCATTGCATATGTCCAGTATTTACAAGCACCGTACTTGGACTGTAAACGCTAAACTATGTTTCTCTAACAATATTTATTGAATGTTATGTTCCTGGAAAGAATCCGTGAAAGTTTATAAATGTTGCTTAATTTTCAGAATAGATCGTTTTCTCAAAGTTTCTCACAAATTGGCCGCCTGCACAAGACATCTCAAATGATCTTGTTGTTAGGCCTTGTGTCGCCTATTCTACAAGAGCAGTTTTTTTGGTGACCCTTTGACACTTTTTTGTTTCTATGCATAGTGGAAATGTATTCTTTGGTACACTCTTTACTGTTGTTGTAGTATTTACATGTATGGATTTGGTCCGCGTCGAGTTATGCTCATGTTGAAATATTTTCCAAGACACAAAAATATCTTAAAAGTGGGTAATTTTTTTAGATGGAAACCTTTTGGTTGTGAATTTTGTGGCCTTCGCAGCTTTACAACAGCAGTGGATAGTTTATTTTTACCTTTCAGTTTAAATGAAAAGCAAGCGGTTGACGCGTTCAAAAAGTGGAACAGTGCTTTTTTTCTACACCGAAATTTTCGTGACTCGGAGCTCAGTACACAGAAACTCTATGTTCCGTTTTATGTTTTCGATTCTGTTGTTTCCGTAGACTATACTTGTGAAATTGGCTTTATTGAAACCGTTCACATCAAAAACTTGAAAAGCAGTACAAACACGGAGTTTGAGACGTGGAGTTGGAGACCAATTCGAGGAACCATCACAGATAATGCATATAGTTCGTCTCTTGGGATAATGCAAGTTTATGCTGGGTTCGAAAGACAAAAGCAACATATGAATTTTATAAGGTCATTGGATATTCAGCAAGCGTTACCATTTCTTCCAAGTGTTGCTGGAGAAGCTCAAGTGGAACCCTTTGTGTTAGATTCGGAAACCGCTTATGAAACTATTTTTTTGAACATATTTGAAAGGGAAGAGAAACGCTGCCGTCTTGCTATACAAAAGGAATACCGAGCAGAAAAGATAAGGAATCTTCGAGCAAATGTTAGATTTCGAAAACTTGAAAGGAAACAGTTGTATTTACCAGCTTTTGGAATTTCTTTTAAAGGGGTTGGTGGTAGAACTTTTCAAGCTTGGGTGAATGGTCGAGATGGTGATACAAGTGGAGATAGATTGTATTCTGTATTCAAGTCCGCATTTACCGGAGTTGGTATTTCTACCAGCACCTGGTTGCTTTACAATATAATGAATGTTGGGCCCTGGTTAGAAACGACCAACTTGATAAACAGTGCTTTCATTTCAGCATTTTCCAGTGGATTCTTGGCTTATTCTGGCTCTCTGCTTTTATGGTTACGATCCAGAGCATAACTTTATTCAGAATTCAAATATTTTCAAGGTAAAGCAGCAGACAAAAAGGCAGGTCAAGATGAAGAAAATTTTCAAAGAGCATATGAAAGAAGAAGGCAACAATCCTATTATGAATATAGCCAATATCATGATGTTGGAAATTCCACACATTCTTCAAGAAAACGTTCCTATTATGACGTTCTTGGTCTTCCATGGGGTGCTTCAGAAGATCAAATTAAGACAGCATTTCGTAAATTGGCAATGGAAGTGAGTTTGAAAGACTTGTCTATTATTTCTTTTGTATCTCAAATTTTGATACTAGTATCATCCTGATAGGCAGCACGATCCATTCAAAAAGAACAAGGCTTCTGAGCGATTTCGTGAAATTGCCAACGCCTATGAGGTGCTCAAAGACCGTAAGGAAATAAATTATACTGAATGCATTTCATTAACTTGATTTGAAGCTTTAAAAAGGAAAGAATATGACCGAGGATCCTTCTAGTTAAAGTCAACTTGGAACTGTCATACTCATATTTACAAGAAAATATCATTTTCATTTGTGTCAAGTGTGTTTAAAGAGTGAGGGATTGCTCATTTGTAAAAACCCGAAGATATTAGCACCAAAAGGTTAGCTGCGATGCTTTTGGCCAGAATTGTAGAATACTGCAAAGTATGTTCAATAACAATATAAAAACTTAGATGATTCTATTCACCAAAGCTGTATTTACAAAAACAAAATTTTTGTTACAAGCAAAGATGTTTGTGCTTCTAAGTTTGAAATGCTATTGTACAACTTTAACTATTATAATTACAGTGATGGGGCAACAAGTTATTAGAAGCATATTGTACAAAATCTTCAAAAACATGTGCAGATAAAGCCTAGTCTTTCTTTTCGTCTTCTGAACCACTTTGTCTTCTACTTGATTCTTTTGGAGTTACAATATAACGAAATTCATGTTCACCGACAGGGAGATCAACCACAACTCGGAAACAAGCCTTTTCCTCATCCCATATCAAAAGAACAGCATCCCATTCAAGCCAATCTCCTATAAGAGACACTTCCTTTGCAGGACCAGTATATACAAATTCTGTTGGAACCAACTTTTTCTTCAAACACTAAACAATGGAATGAATAATGAGATACATTATTATGTCAACGTAATTTCATGCTTACTTCCAAATACTTTTGACGACTAATTTCATGTGGTCGAAGTTGACGGGCACCTGTTGCCGGAACTACAAACTTGGCATCTTGCTTATTCTTATGCAATACATCACCAAATAAAGAAGATGAGCGTGGCCTTGAACGAGAAGAAGTGTCATTAGCTGCTTTTGAAGCACGTTCCTTTCTATCTGCGTCCATGCTCTTTCTTCCCTCAAAAGACAAACGTCCTTTGTCACGTGAAAAGTTACTTAAGAACTCATCAATCGAACTTGACTTTGTTAACCCTCGAGGCTTTGATTTTATTGGAAACAAGGGATCTGAATCTGGAGGTAACGAGTTTGACCTTGCAGGACGTCCACTCTTCGTCATCTCTGGTGATGCACTGATAGATGCACTCGACTTGCTTGATGTGCCATCTTCTGAACCTTGACCCTGCTCTTGTTTGTGCATATGATGAACTTTTTCTTCCTTCTTATCTTCCTTTTTGTTTTCAACATTTATATCACCTGTGCCCTTATCATACGGAAGCTTCTCCGGATACGAGACACTTTTTCCTACAGCTCTTTGTTCAGAAACTTGGGTTGGGCCTGTTGGTTCTGAATAACGCCTGGGAGCATCATGGTACTTTCCAGACAGCATCTTGCTTTCTTTATTTTCTTCTTTGCTACTGAACAATCTGGAGAACTGGGTTGGCAACAAACCAAGAAATGTAGATCCGTGGCTTGGTGGAGGAGGTTTCTTTGACGAGTGATCTTTCGCAAAACCATGAGAACCTGGTGATTCTGCCATACTTTTGGGTTTTGAATGGTGTGGTTCTGAAATTTGCACGACAGAAGAAGGCGAGACTCCTCTCTGTGAAGAGGCTTTTGAAGATTCACCTCTTACCCTTGAGGCTTCTGCGTTTGCAGAGTTTACCTCTTCTTTTCTTGAGCCTTCTTGCATCTTACCACCAAGAACTCATGAACGAACCTCTCGCTCTCCAGAAGTTTTGGTTCGACGATCGATCAAATGCCCAAAAATAGGAAACTTCCATGTGGGCACAAATGTCGACAATCTCGTCGATGTCCTATGCAGCGTACAGTCGTCCAGAGGACATGAAAGACTACGTGGCGTGGTGTTGAGAAGAATAAGAGCAGAATTTGCGCAAGAGAGAGTTGTACAAAAAAGATACTCTGATACGATTAGCAAAGAATAGGATGAAGTATTTTCATTGCAAACAGCATAGAAAATTACTTGCATTTGTTTCCAAATACTTACCAGTTCTCTGTATAATGCTTTACTTGGAGACTGTTAAAAGAAGCAATAGGAAGGTACCTTTTCTATAATGGCATTTGCCCATATAAGCACAATATGCTACACACCAGATAATGTTTTACACATACCTCAGTTGAAAGACTGGTAACATAGCACAGTCTTTCGGCTTAAAAAGTAAAGATAAACATTTTTATAGAAGAATCACTACCCCATATTCTTCCATTTCATGATGACACTCATTGTTCTACGGGTGAATTTTTTAGGTTGTTTAGTCCTTTTTCATGTCGTTGGCAAGAGCATTTCCCAAGCGCGGGCTGATGAATTTGAAACTTTGACAATGAACCAAACTGCAGTCACCAAACTAGAAGAATATTTGAACAAGGCTACAAAACACTTTGAACAATGGCATGAAGAACAGGTTTGCATATTTAAAAATTTTTGGAGTATCGTTTATCCCTATAATTCTATCCCCGTAGTTACTGTTTATGGAACGGACGAAAGAAAGCTATACATCGACTGTAAAGAATTTACAAGGTAACCAAGCAATTTTCAGTACGTCAAACGCTTAAAATATTATAGAAAAGGCCACTAGTTTGAAAGAAAAAGAGCAAATGCTATTAGAAACTGCTGAAAAGATAGCGGAACGGTTAGATAGTGAAAAGCAAGAAATTGAAGCAGTATTGTCAGGTATATCTCAGCTGAAGTCGAAGCAAGAAGCAATGCCAGGAAGGAGAAAGGAATTACAAGTACAGTTGGAACAACAGTTAGCTGCACTAAAAAAGCAACAGCAAGGTAAGAAGATGGGGAAGCCTATTCTATTTAACTAAGAGTGGTCAATGATAAGCGTATTTCCGAATGAACCAAGAGAAACAAGAAAGATATGAAAAGCTACAAAAAGCTGTACAGACTTATGAGAATTGCTTAGGAATGCGTTTAGAAAGAACAGAAAATGGGCGACTAGTCTTTATTTTTACGCAGATTGATCCGCAAGAACCCACTAAAGAGTTTAAGTTCCAAATATTTGTGGATGAGAATGATCAGTATCAAGGTTAGTCTCTATGCTCACTGAAAGGGCTAATTCAAAAAGGTAACTTGTGATTCTAGTGGACTTTTGCGACCCACCATTACAGGATTATTCTATTCTTGTTCAGCAACTTAATGAGACAAACAATCTTTGTCCATTTATTCTTGCCATGCGGAAGAGATTTAAAGAATTGACCTTTAAATAGAATTCTTCTATTGGAATGCGGTGATTATGGCTTGTCGCTACTTGTTCTGTTTCCAGTTAGCAACAGGTTTTCATAGAAAAACACGTTCTCTACTATCGTACTGTCAACGACCTGAATCAAAAGTAAAAAGCCTAATAACTAGTCGCAAAAGGAGCTTTATGGTTACTTATAGTGGTCACTATGTGTTCCTACCAAAACAGTGCGTTACTCTTTTCACGTCGACCTTTTCTTTTTTAAGTAATTTTTTTCAAAGTACACATTCGTTGCCCTTTGTTTGTACCCTTTGTTCTCATAGTTTCAAAAATGGAAACACTGACAGAACTCCATCGTATGGTTCCAGTGAAAAGGAGGACCGAGACAATATCGAGCGCCAACAGTTTGTTAATAATAATAGCGTTTCCAAGCAGGAAAACTCCAATCGACAACAGAATAGGATCAATTCTTCGAAGCAACGAATAAAAGAAAGGATTCCGCATACTCGAGAGCGTCTGGATATGTTTTGGAGAGGCGTTTACACAGCGAATAAAATTGAAGGACATGCAGGACTACCTACATTTTCTATGGTGGTAAAGAGATTGGAGGCCAAGCCTGTGTTTATACCTCCTTATTCACCAGCAAGGAAAGGATTGCTTCTTCCAAATGATTATAATGTACATATTGTTGCATCAACTGCATCGTTTGGCAAAAAGGCAGTTCCACGTGTGAGAGCTCGAAGAAGACTAAGAGAAGCATGTCGAAGAATTTTTCCTTATCATGCAATGAGACACAAGGAATATACAATAACTGCACACCCTATTGTTCTCTTTGCACCTTGGGAAAGTATTGTGGAAGATGTAAAAGAAGCACTACGAAGGACCAATTGTTGGATAGAAAATATTGATGAACCGTCCAATGAAGACAACTGATAGACCACATGTCTACATCCGCAGCAACAAGGAGAGAATTTGTTTGCTTGAAACGACATAATGCATCTCATACTTTGTAATTGAACTTTCTATTGGGTTGATATGGAGCTCCATAAAAGGAATTGGACTATGAAAGAAACTAGAATGGATTCCATTGTTATGTATTCTCATTTTAATAAGATTTTAAAGGCACCATGAATTTTCAATGTTGAATGAATAAAGAAAAGTGAAGAATGGCGATGGTCTTGACAGTTGAGAATAAACAAGTTCTTTCATCTTTGACATCACAGGATAAAAGACAACAATGGAAATCATCATTTCTTCTGCATATCAGTTGAGAGTGGTGTCAAGATTATAGGAGCCGTTCAAAGTATACCGTATGAAAAGGCGTTCCGTTGCTACAGTGATTTGCTGCTTGAAGAGATGTCTATCGGTTGATGCCAAAACTAAAAGTGAATATGGCTCTTCTGTGTGGGAACGTGTTGGCCAACCGACTCCTGAAACACATCCTCATCTTCTTGCACAAGGCGAAATTAGTCATGGAATATCTGCCTCAGAGTTTAAAGAAAGAAGGAAAAGGCTTTTACAAGCTTTGCCAAACAACTCCATGGTAATGTTTCCAGCAGCTTCAGAAAAGTTTATGTCTGTCGATGTTCCTTATCCTTTTCGACAAAACTCCGATTTGTTTTATCTCACTGGTTTAACACAACCAGGAGCTGTTCTATTATTAGATAAAACACAATTAGGAGGCGATAGTCAATATCAAGGAAAGGAATATTTATTTGTACAAGAGAGAGACCCTCAAAAGGAGACTTGGGAAGGTAGTTCCTGTGGCGTGGAAGAAGCACAAAGTTTTTTTGGCATTGCCAACGCAGATACTTTGGAACATCTTGCACAGTTTTTATCTAACAGATTATCACACAATCCACAAGTCTATTTTGATATTTCTGTGAATCCTCAAGTAAACTATTTACTAAGACATTTGAATGACTCCGAGATAAAAAGCTTGCTGTCAAATAGGAAACCACAATGTGCAGAATTGGCTCTACAACGTCTCATCAAGTCACCAAGTGAACAGCAGTTATTGAAACGTTCATGTGAAATAATAGCAGATAGTATGGTTGCCTGTATGCAAAAGAGTCATCCAGGCATGAGAGAATCTATTTTGGCAGCACAAATTGAATATGAGTGTGCATTAAGAGGAGCAGAGAGAATGTCATTTCCTCCAGTAGTTGCTTCTGGGAATCATAGTACTACTTTACATTATCTTCAGAATAGTGATGTAGCCAAAGATGGAGACTTTATTTTGATGGATGTTGGTTGTGAATGGCATGCTTATTGCAGTGATGTGACAAGAACATGGCCAGTGAATGGCAAGTTTTCCAGATATCAACAGGAGCTATATGAACTTGTTCTTGATGTTCATCAAAAATGTGTAGAAATGGTACAAACATGTCATAAGCGTCCGAACGAGTTTAGATGCTATTCACGTATTTGCAACCAAATGGATGAAAGAAGGTTTGGAGGAACTTGAAATTATAAAGGAAAAACATTCCAATAATGAAGATGTATCCTCTTTCTTTCCCCATGCAATAGGACATTATTTAGGTTTAGATGTTCATGATACGCATATGTTCGAAAAGAGTTTTGCCTTGAAGCCTGGTATGGTTATTACTATAGAACCTGGGTTATATATTCCACGAAGTAATTTATCAGTTCCAGAGCCATACAGAGGAATAGGAATTAGAATAGAAGATGATATTTTAATAACGGAACAAGGCATATCAGTTTTGTCGGAAAATGTACCCAAAAAAGTGAAGGACATAGAATCTTTACTAAGTGGGAAATGAGAAAAGACAACCGAAAGAATAGAAATGAATGGTTTTTGATTGGTTTTGTGATAATAAAAGTGGAAGAAAGTGTAGTATTTGTTTGGTAAATGAATTTTACTTTGAAAGAATCACTAAAGGAAGCGAGACGGTTATTTCGAGAAGGAGAGTTAAAAGAGGCCATAAGAGTTGTTGAACAAGCTTTGATTGAAGTAGAAAACAGCAAGGAGCAGCAAGTTGACAAGTGGTTACGGGTTCAAGCTTCAGCAGTTTTACATTTGTTGAATTTTGTAGGTTTGAAAGCCCACTGATAAAGTTAGAGGTTAGGCTTTCTTTATCAACAAGAAAATAGTGTCTCCAAAGAGAATGAAGAGAAGAATCAAGACAGTTATTTTGGTTCCTTTCCTCCATCATATAGTAATAGAATGCAAACTGAATATAAAGCAGCAGAAAGAACAGTGGCGCCTATACAACATGAGCCATATAGTGTTTCTCAACAAGCAGTCGGATATCGTGTTGGCCAGTGTCTCCAAAAATTACAAAAGCTTAGACAAGAGTGTGTCACGTTGTTTTTCCAAATAGAACACCAACAAGGTATTTCTTGTATCATATAGTAGTTTCCTCTTACTCAATAGTTTGTTTTGAACAATAGAACAAGAGGCAGCGGTAGTAGATAGTACAAAATCAAAAGTCAAAGGCGTTCGACAGTTTGTAATTTTACGAAAACTTTATGTTTTGAATAGACAATATCGTTACCTCATGTTACTTCACCAACCACTATCATGTGTTTAGTTGCTTAACTAGAGCGCCTTGAGTGCTTGAGGGACCATTGCCATTTAAAAGATTTTTTTCGAATCTTTTGGAAATTTCCATTCGGCGGTCGGAGGAATGTCATCATTGATGTGTTGATTGTCAAAAATGAGTATAAAAAGGTGGTTTAGTTGCAAGGTAACTGAACCAAAAAACAACGAAGAATGGAAGAAAAATAGTGAGTTTAAGACAGTAACTATTCGACCACCCGAAAACACCCAGCGAGTTTTAGGTGGCAGTCAGCATCCTTTGGGGGAGGCTGATGCAGATACATTGTCACTCGGAAGTTATGAAATACCAAAGGTTGACACAGTTTCTTGTGTTGGAGGTTCTGATACAGTTTCTCTTCATCAAGCGATAAAAGAAAAGTCAGTTCGAAAAGTGGGATTCCTTCGTCTTTGGTGGAAGGGTACCAAGGAAAGTTCGGATATGAATACCTCAGTAGAGTCTGATAACAGACAAATACAAAATCAGAATAACAGTTTATTAAAAGATTGTAGCGTACTTGCATTTTTGGAAAGTTTGGATCGACGCCTAAACGATAGACGCTTACCACTAGAGAAGAGTGACTTGGTTCGCTTGGAAACTTTTCAAGCACAAGCTATGGTAGACGATTGTAACGAACTGTTAGACATAATTGACTATTTTGAATGGGAAAACGAACGTTGTCTTTTAATGTTGAATAGTGCAGGTCCATCAAGACAGTTTTCTACAGTAACTTGCTCTTCTTGAGTTGGTAGCAAACGTCGAGTATACGGGAAAGGTCTGTTGGCGTTCTAGAAAACATATACGTGTTTTTATTGTATTAGTTGTTCGTTTCGTTAATAAATGAACTTTTCATTGTTGCTATGGAAATTAGCAAATCAAAAGTATTATTATCCAACATCTATGGCTTTGGGCTTTTGTTCCGCACACAGTCACTGGCTATCTTTTTTGCCTTTGAAATGATATGTTTCTTCTTCTCGTGAACATATTTCCAAAATTCCTGATGGTTCACTTTTTAAAACTTCAATACAAAAGGAAAGTCAACCTTCAGGACCATTTCCCTCGAAGAAACGTTGTGTTTCTTGTCCTATGATGGTGTTTGGTAGTGGCTTGTTTGGGAGACTACCCTTTCTGAATTGGAACAGTGGAAAACAATCTTCTGTAAAAAGGAATGAAGTTAATCCTTATCGTTCTCTGGGAGTTGCAGAGGACGCTTCTTATGAAGAAGTAGAAGCTGCTTATCGAAGACTGGTGAAGAAATATCAAGGCAATAAAAAGCAATTAATAAAACTAGAAATGTACAAGGATAAAATATTTGAAGATCAATTACGAGCAAGAATTCAAGGAAAAGTGAAAGCTAAAGTGAGGTCCAGCCCTGCAGAGAAAAGTTTATTTCGGAAGAAGTTTCAACCTCCCAAATGGATACGAGAGGCTATCAAACTACCTGATAAGAAATATATGCAGAAGACTGCTCTTGTGACATCAATCTTTATTATTGCAGGTTTTATTACTCCCAATTTAGCAACTACTTGCATGTCCATGTCAGCTATTGCTTCCATTGCATTTCTATACAACAGAGGATTACCTGAGCCACCAAAGATGAGTTTGGCTATCCAGGAGAAATAAGACCAACCAATTGGAAGATCGCTTTACAAACTATTTTATTATGTTTGACGTTTGGGTTCATTGCCTTGGGTATAGCACAAGTGGAAATGGTAGGAAGAAAGTATCCTTATCGACGTCAATTTAATTTTCATGAGAATGAACGGAACATCACAATTGATTGACTAACAAAGACGAGAGAGTGCCAATCAGCAACCACCCGTCACCGAATGTAGCTCCCAAAGCCACTGATTGATCAGCCATCGTATTCTTAGGAGAGACAAATTGGTGAAACACTTGGTGGAAGGCCACATCAGGAGCGTATGGCATATAAGAACCGGTTGGAGTAGGTCTAGGAAGATAAGAGGCAACAGCAGGAATATTTTGTGTAGAAGAATTTACAAAAGTGATTAAACAATATTCTTTCTCTTGTGGTTGTGTACAGGAGGATGATTCATTCAACATCTGTTTCACTGTGGCTAGATTCCATGATGACTTTGTTTTTTCTCGATTGGAAGATAGGACGTTACTAATATATATCCATTCCCCATTTTCTCCACCCGCAGAAATAGAGAAGACATGTTTGGATGAAACGAGTGATGAAGCAACGGAAAGACACCAGCAAGAGCCTTGAAAAAGTGCCCACATCTTGCTGGCCTTGTTTGCTTCTTCAATCGATAGAAAACGAATGGAACCATCATCAAGTGCTGCAATCAATTCCTTTGTGGACAACCATCGTAACTCATATATCCAACTCTGTCCTAAACGGAATTCTAATAAAGGTAGATGAAGAAAACCAATGTTCCATACACGAATGCAACCATCCATCGAAGCACTGGCAAATAAATCTTTGGTTGGAAGAGTCATTTCTGCAGGATGTCTTAAACAACATACTTCCATGTCATTAAAAGGAGTTGCCAGGCATCTTATAGCAACCTGATGACCAGGAAAGCTCTGATGATACGATGTCATCTTGGAAGATGCTTCTTCTGTCAAGTTAATTTTCCATAAATGTATTGTTCCTGTAGTATCTCCAGCAATAACCCAACTACCATCTACAGACCATTCCGCCGTGGTGATAACGCCGCTTGAGTCGTCTTTCGGAAAGTTAAACAACGAATCATTCTGTACAATCAATGGTTCTCCTTTGCTCTTTTGTTGATGAGAAGCATGGTCAAGGACACGAAATATTTGCAGACTGCCATCACCAAGACATGCCAATAGAAGACCTAGAGTACCAGAATCTTTATATTCTCTGCCAGAAGTTGGAAACCAGCGAAGATGACGACAAAAATCTCCTTCATGAGTTATACAAAATATACAACCGATTATCTGTGTTTTCATATCATATTCCCAGAATTGGATCAATCCTCTTCGATGATATCTCTCTCGAAGTCGGTGCAACTTACTCTGCTGCTGATATGCACTTAATGCCAGATATATTTTATCGTCTCTATAAAGTGTATCGATTGCCCATACCTCTCCACCAGTATAACACAAGTGCAGTTTCGACGAATCGATTTCTGCGTCTGATGCAGTAGCATTTTCCAAACTACTTATTTCCACACTTTCCCATAGGGAGAGATTTATTTTCACATTCTGAGGTTGTAACAGTATATACTTCGATAACTTCTCCAAGCCCTGTAGATAAACATCAGGTTCAGCCGGAGTGTGACTACCAAGAGTTGCAGCGGACTTTCTCGTAGATTCTTTCTTTTTCCGTTTAAAACCTCCGTAATACAAAAAGATAATATCTTCTAAAACTTGGCTCTTGAAGATATTTAAGCCTCTGCTTACCTTGTTGCGGTAGTGGCGACTCTCTTGAATGGTGATGCATGCAAAGAGCTGGGAAAGGTTTGCTAATAGAATGAAAAGGATGTCGAAGAAAAGAAAAAATGAAGAGGCGCGAAAATAAAAGATATACATAGTTTCATATATTGGAAAGAAAAATAAAAAATTCTGGAAACATATAATTCGTATCCAACTTTCTTTACTATAGGAAGATAGCACTAATCGAATAAACCAAAGCCCAAGTCTTCATCGCTTTCCTCCGCGGCTTCTTCTTTTTCTGCAGCCTTCTCACTTTTTCACTTTTCTTAGTCTCCGCTGTTGGAGCACCAGTTTCAGTGGCAGCAGCTGCTACTGCAGCAGCAGCGGCACCGGATGGTACACTGGTCATCTTTTGCTGTCCTTGACTGATCAACTCTTCTATAGACTTTCCATGTAAAGCTTCCACAACTTGTTTCACTCGTTCTTCTTCAACTTCTATACCGACGGAAGTTGTAATATTTTCTTAACACCGTCAACAGTTGGAGAAGCAGACTTGCTTGATAAAGTTGCTAACAAATACGCTGCCAAGTAATTCATCTTCCCAACCCTATCCTCAAATTACGGAATTGTGCGACCACGATTACAAGATTTTTCTTGGCAGTAGAGGAGCATATGGAAACGAGTATTAAATACCTTGACTTAATAATCATACATGTACATATGAATACGATATTTACTGAATAGAATTTAAAGTATTAAAAATGACTGTATTCATTCTAGTGAAATAGAGAATGTTTTAAACGTATAAGAATTTCCCTATCCTTTCCGATTTGTAGACACTGTTTGATTCTATAAAAACTTGACCGTGTGCTCTTTTGATGGGAAGACTAAAAAGTCTCTTTATTATGGCACTGCTACTTTTGACTAGTTTAAGCGCTTTGAATGTTGTACACTGTTTCTCGGTTACTAATCAGAAATTGGACGCAGCGCATCATCTATCATTTTTCTTCTGGAAAACACTTGCGTACATTTCTTCCACAGCAACTGTAGTTTTTGATCGACAACACATGTTCTGCTTGCCAAGTAAAGTTCATGTCAGAAATTTCTTCTCTATCGTTTGAACAAAGTGAGACAAGAAGTGACGGTGTTGTAGTTTCTCCCTCGAAATCAAAAGTTTCCCAGAAAAGGTACAGGAACTGAATGAATACTGACAACTCGTTTTCTGACATTTTTAGATTCAGGAATCTTAGGGAAATAAACAGAAAGAGTCCTATTGACAGAACACGCTTCTTATTATTTCGTTTTTTCTCTTGTTTTGGAGACACCTCTCACACTTGGAGTGTGTCGAAGACAGGTTACCATATGAGTGTCAACCAGTCCACAGTCCAAAGCTTATAGGGGGACGAAACGCACTTAATATTTTCATATAGAAGCACTAGAAGACAGATAGAACGTATTCTATGATCGTATTGAGGCTGGAAAGGTACTGGCAGGATTGTTGAAAAAGTACTGGTCTGCCCTAGCCTCAACTGAAGAGGTATCAGAAACCGCTCACCCTGTATCTATATATGGTATTCCCGCTGGTGCATTCCAGTTGCTGCAACTATAGCGTCAGAATTACTCTTACTTTGCACGCAGCAGTGATTAGTAAAATTCTACTTCCTTGGAATACAAAAGTCGGTTGTGGCGCAGTAAGTTTCCGAGGAACTGTCAAATGGAATGAGCAGTTTTTGCATTCTATTGGATTAAGCAAAACTCAGCTACGAAAACAACTGGACGAAGCAAAGTGCAACAACGTACAGAAGCATTGGGAGGTATGCCTTATCTACAAAACGAAGACTGTACAGTTCTGTTGGTCGATGATGGGTTAGCTTCAGGGTTGACCATGACTTTGGCAGTTGAAGAATTTCGTAAATTGGGGACTAAAACGATAATAGTGGTTGTACCCACAGCTTGCACGAGGTCGTGTTGAAGTTGGCGAAAATAGCCGACTTTGTATTTTGCGCAAATATTCGATGAGAAACTAGCTTTGCAGTTGCTGCTGCATATGAACATTGGTATGACGAGAAAGAGGATGAAATGGTTGATTTAATGAAATCACTGAAATCTTCCATATAAATTTGAAGATGTTCATCATTTTGTTCAGTAACAAAAGACCCCAAGAAAAGTTCGTATGTACCTGGTTCTGTCAATTCATTTTGCCATCTACTGTATATATTCCTGGCTTGACTAGTTTTTCTTTACCATCCACTTTCTCATGAGAGGAAGAATGACAGCTTTGGACCCTTGTTTCTTGATATTTTCCATATACATAAAGAAAACCCCCAAATAAGTTAATTGCAAGTCCTATCCTTTCTATAGGGGTGGTTGGAAAGCTTCCTATTCCCATATAACTGCCTAGAAAGAACATCAACATGTCTTTCATGTGACCCGAAATAGAGTGCGTCAATGGGGAATTGTTGATAGAATTCACAAAAGTAGCATGAGATATAAAACAGCCCAGTAAACAAGAAATAGAAAATGACACTGCCAATGAAACTGTTAACTTTTGTTGGATAAAATTTGTGAATCCTGTTATCTCACCCGAGAGGAATGAAAGTCCAATCATCAGGGGTAAACTCAACACGGACAGGGACAATGTAAGCTCCATGCTGTTATATTTTCCTTGTTCTGATACATGAGGAACCCACAATAAATACAGAGCACTAAATACGTTCCCCGATATCGATAGGAGGAAGCCCTTGATGGAAATTGGTATGGTACGGAACAACAAGGAGTAACTTGCCCCAAAAACAATAGTAAGGACAGCAAGAAAAACACAAAGGGTAGGTCTATTTCTATACAATATCCACTGCAACGTCAGTATGAAGAAACATGTCGTTCTTCTCATTTCTATAAAGAACACTATATCCTTCAAGGTGGCCAGTGAAGTCATGTTGGACAAGTTCATCGCAAAGAAGAAAAGAACCAAAAGCAAGTGTCGCTTAGAAAAATAAATACGTTGCCGACTTACAGCAAAATAAAAGCCAAGCAAACTGGTAAAAAGATACAAGAGGGTCAAAAGAGTAAGTTGTCCTACGATCAGCAGAGAAGGATAGTTGAAACCTTCTTTAAATACCCAACTATTGGAGACATTAAGACCAAATGCAACCAAGATATAATAGCAAGCAGAAAATAAGGATATGGTTAGTGTTTTGTTTTCCATTCGACTCTAAAATTTCAGTAGTGTGAACGAAACGAAAGCCCGCTGTGGTTGAAAAATTTGGACACCCAAACGATTCGATGGTCAAAATGAATTTCCTGTCAATGAAGCCATTTGAAATAATTGAATATTGAGAAGGTCCTCAATCCAAAAATACTACGAAAGATGATTACAGGCGAACTGTTATGACGAGTAAATAAATGATTAGACAGTGTTGCTGAAGTTTAGCATCAATTTCCCACGTAATTTTTTTCTTTTTACATTGACTTAAAGTCTTGCTGTTGTCAGTAAAACAGTTACAAAGGCGTTTTGAAACCTAGTTCAACGAGAAGTCGTATCGTACTACATATTAAGAGTTGTGTTTCCTTACTTCACGGGTATGACGCATGTATGAAGAAATTATACCTTGGGGAAGCTCGGCGGGTTCTTTGTCTGTTTCATATTATTATCTCTCTTTTTCTTCAATTACGGCGCGTTTCTTAAGTATTCAGAATGCTTAAGTGCAGAAAGGGACATAGATACACCCACTTGCCAAAATATTTGGAGTTCGTTGCAGGTGGATTTGGTGCGTCACTTTCGGAACCACCAGCACGAAACGAGCCAGTTGGATCGTTTTTGGACGACTGCGGATAAGCTGAAAAACACACGGTTGCCACAATCGTTCATCGATTCTAGCGGACTCTGGTGTGAAAACAACAAGTTGTGGGAGCAACGGCAACAAAAATGGCGTCGTCAAGCTGAACGGCAGTCGTTGAACCCGCACAACGATCCTGGGATATTCTTTTCTTACAACTGGGAACCAGATTTCGGATGCGCCCTCGAAGAGCGTCTCGGTAACACGGGTGATGGTGGCAAATGGGTATGCGATTCTGCAGCAGTCAAACAACGGACTCAGTATTTAATGGAGGCCATCGGTAATCCTTATCGCTGTCTTATCTACAGCTTTAGTAGTAACAATGACTTTAGTTTCGAAACTAGCATCTTGCAATGGTTGCCACATTGTCAAATACATGTGTTTGATCCGACATCAAGCCCATCGCTCCTCTTTTCGACACACATCTCATTACCTTCTGAAAGTCAATTGGTCTTTCATTCACGTGCACTTAGTGAGGCGTCCAGTAATGATTCTTTGGCGCAAATTGCAACCAATCTCAATCACAAGAATCCGGCTGACAGTCTTGAAATTCTGAAGCTTGATATTGAAGGCGCTGAATTCGAGGCTTTGCTCCCCTCATTTCGTGTGATGCAGAAACTGCTTTCAGGTCTAGTTTCATGGAGTGAACTGAACGACGTTGACAAGCGTGCATTTCAAACCTGGTTATTATTGCGCAGAGCAGGTCAAGTGCTGGTTGAGGTACATAGCACACAAAATAGTACGGAAGATACGAATGAGCTGCTTCGCGGTCTATATCAATCAAAGTTTGCCATCTTTCACAAGGAACCGAATATTGGCTATTGCAGTCGAAACTGTGTAGAATATGCTTTCTTACGCCTTCAGGAATCTTTTTTCAATTATCGCTGGAGAACACGACACTTTATCAGGCTATAGAACAAGCGGAACGTGAACCTCTCCAGAGAGACAACATGCAGCGCAACGTGGTCTCCTAATTTCTTCACAACCTTGGTATAATTCTCTTTTTATCAATAACTGACAAGACCTCGTCGTCTCTAAATAGTCCATCACAGGAAGTGGAAGATATTAGCAGGATCGAAAACATATTGTTTTTTATTGGAAAAAATGATTCAACCAGCCTTTAATAGGAGTGAAAACATTTAGTTTAAGCCAATTCTGTTTTGTTATTAAAAAATAAATGCAAGTTGAAGAGTTTTTGGATGGCAATCCTAGTAGGTTCAACAAAGAAGCATCTTTTCAATAACAATCTACTTGAAGCACAAAAAGAAGGAATTAAATTAGAATGTGCTTATCAGAAATACTGCAAGCTCCGATGATTGTTCAATGATAACATTTTTCATATAAAGACTTGTAAACATTTATTAGGGTTTATTATTTCACAATGTTATCTATTGTCTTCATTATGCCCAGTGCCCAATCATTCTCCTTTGTGATAGTCCAGAATGATCCAGCTTTTTCAGTACCTTTGAGGATAGGTTACAAGAGAAAGATACCCTTTTTCCTATATATAACTTTTGTATCGTTAACAGTAATTTAACAATTAAATAGTATGTTTGCAAAGACATGAAGCCTTGAAGAAAAGGAAAGAACATTACTTAGAGTTGCCAGTCAGAATGAAATGAAAATGAAAATGTTTATTTTATATTATCTATTTATACGATGCTAAACAATACCTTGAGATGGAATTGATTCAATTACGAACAATGAAATTTTATTGTTAAAATGTTCGCTACTATAAATGCTTCCTGCATAAATTGTGCCGCAATAAAGTCACAAACACTCAATATTCTCCGTAACCAGTGCGCTAAAACTCATGTTCTTCCCTTCAAACTGAAAGGACGAACCATATAAAAGATTTCTGAATGTAAACCAGCCATCTCCAAGTTCTTGAGGAACTTGATAGGCATGGTAAAACAAAAATGAAGAATTATCAATAACAGCATTGTACAGGTATTGGTCTTTACCTATAAAAAATCCCAAAGAAGCCCATAAGTCATGCAACTGGTAAAATTTATCAGAAAACAACTTGGCTCCGATCCTATCTGTGACAAGAAAGGTTCCTTGCACAAAGTCTTGCCTAAAAGACAGCTCATCTAGCATGGCTGCATCTGGATGGTAAAAGCTACGACACAAAATCTTCACCTGGTCTGTCAACCAAACCCACCAAAATGTGCTTCGAAGGATGCTTCCTAAAAATAGAATGGATAACAGTGTCTATTGGCCAACCAGAAACTTCAAGTTCATCTCTCCAACAGCCAATGTCAACCCATGCAAAGTATTCCGTATTATAAAAGTTTATTTTTTGAGCATAAGCAACCATTGCAGCTTTACTATTCCATATAGCATATAGCATATATATATATATGTATGTATGTATGTATGTATATGTATATAGATAGTGGATGAAATGTTCTGGGCCCTTTTTTGACATATCCATATACAGTGACTTAAACTTTTTAAGCTTGAAATCCCAAATACTGTCCAGTATTATGTATTTCACTTTTGTTGCAACAACCTTATGCTGTGTCAGCCAAGAAAAAGTTTGATGATTACAAAAAACCAGCAGCAGTGAAGAACACCTCTCAAGGAATTTGGCTGCCCATGTCTCGCATTGCTCGTCACTGTGTTTGGGACTGTTCACCAAGAAGAAAGACGTGACTACAGGCGTGGTTGGAGAAACGTCAGGAAACCGCAAACAATGTAACGAGAAAAAGAACAGGGCAACACTACAAGTAACGACAAAATCTATGCTTCGGCGGGAAACCTTTAGAAACGGTAGCATCTAAGGAAAAAGTGTATGTCCAGAAGTGTAATTGCAGCGACTATCTAGAAGCAAAAGTTTGAATAGCTAAAAATGGCAAAGGCATAAACTGTTTTATTTTGATATAAAGAAGAGAACTCAATAATCCTTGAAAAACACAATAATACTTCATTAAAGCATCTCAACCTGGCAACTCTTGTTGATAACAGCTTTAATATGCTCCTCTATTGAATTGCAAGCTATCACTTGTGTTGCACAAACCACACTTTTGCTTTTACCTGGCTATACCTCGGTAGCTTTCAGAAATAATACAAATCAGTAGCTTGTCTTTGCATAAACCATTGTATAGACAAAGTTTGTCTGGCATCTTTATACAATATGCTACTTTGGACCTCTTCGTTCTAAAATTCTTACCAAACAATGAAAAGTAATATACTTTATACAAACGTCTGTCGTTCAAGGAAACCATAGGGAGGAGAATTCTTAAAGAAAAGCTAATATATCGCAAAAAGTCTTCACCAGCTATGTTTATATATCCTAAACGAAGTGTATATTTTTGGAGTACAGGCTAAGCAATGATTTGACATAATACTTCATATTATCGTAATTCAAAATATTTTGACAGCGAACAAACTTGTTAGCACACATGCTCTGTGAGTAGTTCCAATCATTCCGAAGTCGTCGTATCGAATCAAACAGATCAGACATATCAGGTTCTACATGTAAGTAGTGAATGTCATGCTGTAGTAAATGAAGTAGTACATCGTCAAATATTCCAACACGAATCACATTTGCATCTAAAAAACATAATGTTGCGAGTCTCCGCGAATATGAATTTCCATCCATGTCCAAAACAAAATACGTCAGCTGCTCCCAAACTTCCATAGGAATAAAATAAGAAGGGGACGTAAGATCATCGGCATATTTATATGACTCGAAAGCTTCATTGAAAGCAACGTCACATAATGGTCCATCTCCGAATTTTCCCGTCAAGTTTTTATAGTTCTTCCTTGTCAAAAATTCTCTTAAAACTCGGCTTTCATTATTGTCACACATTCTGGCAACTTTGAGACGATGATTTCTACCCTCTTTTACAGAATGGCCGGTTAAACTGCCACGAAAAAACGCAGTCTTGAGCCTATCCTGAACACTCCATTGACATACTTTATGCTGACTTCTTCGAAGTGACTGTAAATAGACAGCATTCAGCAGTTCGTCGAAAGGAATCAAAATATCATTGAAGCAGCCAGGGATAACCGCGTGTGACATAACAGGAAAAAGAGCCAAGTCGTCCGGTATTTCCTTTATATATGACGTTGGAAAACCATGAAAGGCCTCAACCTGTTCAAGAAGACCAGAAGAACGACAGTGCGGCCTATCTGAAAGTCGAGGTTCGTCAAGAAGATTTATCAGTAAAACAGTATCCATTATATCATTCACTTCGTTCAATATTTCTTCCAAAGTGGACAAAAACTGTTTGATATTGTTGACGTGGGAGTGCTTTCGGTCCACATAACTTGGAACGGAAATCTTGGAATTCTTAATTTCTACAACATACAAGTATTCATTTCTTTCACAGAATTCCCGAATATCCGAGAAATTCAGCTTTGCGTTTTTCCAAGGCCAAATTTGAGACTTTGCTAGTTCAAATAATTCGGCTTGGGTTGACGATGTACTCGGTAAATAAGACTCACGCCCTAAAAAATTCTTTTGTTTCGCGAAAGATTCAGAAAAGAAAGATAAATCAATAAGCAAAATAAACAAGACAGAAAACCCGAGGAAAACTAGAAAGGAAATAGCGACATATTTCGTTCGGGTCATGGGCGCGAAGCTTCACTTTGTAAACAAAAAGCAATTTGTGTTTCAAATTTCAAAAGGGTTAGTCTTAAATTTGCCATGAAGAGACAGACTTTTGAATTCACGAAGAATAGAACAGAAACTACTCTAGAAGATGCATGTCAACTAATTTTTAGGGACTCCAAGGTTGCTATTTTACAGTTGAAGAACTAATAGTGTTCATCTTATCAGTTATGAGCTTCACTTCTCATTTTACTTTATTCAGTAAAAGTGATAGACTGATACAAAGCTCGGGGCTTCATCTGCCGAAAACCGGGCAGCAAAGTGCTAAAGAGAGCTCCATTTAGCTCACGAAAGCTTCAATACCAATGCTGTCTTTTACTAAAAGGGCTATTAGTGAAGCAATTTTCGCAGTCTCCGTCTGGAAGGAACAGTCAGGCTGCATCTATAGTGCTATACAAAGGCTGTTTTTCACACAACCAACTTTTATGACCAAATTAGCAAAAAGTACTTGTACTTTCTAACAAATTCTGGCAGAAGGTTCTTTACGGAACAACAAGTTTGGGTGTGCCGGAACTCAATATTGTGTTTTGGGCTGTTAGCAGTTTCAACAATTTGACCTGAAGAAACTGTTGACACACTGAAAAGCTTTCATTTCACTTACAAAGCACGACATTCTGGCCTAGAAGCTACTTCTGAAGCATAATGGTCCTGGGTATGTGAAGGGCTAGCAAGATTCACTAGAGAACACAAGCGGTATGATCGGTACACTCATAGGGTATCTGAGCGAGCTAAGCAATTGTTTCAAATAATAGACATTTTATGGTGAGTAAACTTGCTGCGTTTGTCCTAATGATTGCTGTTTAACACTCGGCTACTGTTTCGCAAATGGTCCAATGATGTTTCCATGAGAAGAGTCACTGTAACATGTTGAATGAAGATTGGATGTGTCTGCTGTGAGTTATTGTTTTAACAGTTAGGAATAACCACCCAAAGTCAGTTATCCCACTAGTTTTTGAAATAAAATTGTGTTTGTAAGGTTCAAAAATCCTCCTTACGCTTTTATTAAGATTTCACCGAAAGGTGCAGGGATAGTTTACTGATGAAAACTATAGACATGAAAAAAAGGTATCTCTAACACCACTACTTGTTTCAATTTTGGTAAGATTCTATTCCTCAAGTTTCTTTCGTAGATATATGTAATCGGCTTATTTTGCAGGTTTTTGAAAACTTGTTTGGAATATGCTGTGTTACTGCAGACAACAGATAGTTCGGCCAAGAATTGAAAGGGCAAGCAGGTGGTGAGAACACGGACGGTGCTTGGAAACGAAGATTTCCTACTATAAATTTTATCCATCTTTCTTTTTAGTTTCAAATCTATTCCTACTAGTTTACTTGTTCAATATGAAAAAAGGTGCTCAGTTACCAACCCAAAAGATAGCTAATGTTGTTCCTATTAGAGGAAGACCTAAAGAAGAAAAACTCTTTGTGTCATATTTGAAATTGTTTCTAACAACACAAGATGCAGCTAAATATGAAATATACTTAACTGAGCAGGTATAAGTTTAACAGAAGACTTCTTTTTAGCAGTGCTTTCTTGACAAGTGGTTACTTCACCTCTCTCGAGTCGGTAGCACACATTTTACACAAATCTTTTGCTTCTATTGCATTGTGCATGTTAAAATGTTCACTAGAAATGCTTGAAATAAACCCAAAGAATTCTAAACTCCTTCCACACTTCTGACGATATGCCCATCGCAACGAATGCTTGAGCGATGACAGAGTTTTAAAAACATCCAAGGTCCCACCGACTCTCCGGCCAAAAACCGAGAAGTGGGACTCACTAGGCTGTGAAACAAGAAACAAACACAGTTGTGATTTGAATTAATTAGAGAGAAACAGTCTTTTAATTTCAAGAAGAAGAAGAAGTTATGGTGCAGCCCTTATCAGCATTATAGATAGAACACAAACCAACCAGCCTTCAATGATTTAACAGCCATAGCCAGAGTAGTTCTGAAAGCCGTATTTCTCAAATACTTGCCAGTGAGGAGAATTCCCAATTGTTGACGTCAGATTTGCATCTTCAACAGCGAGAGGTGGATGGACAAATGCTACATGAGGATCTCTAGGTTTCGGCTGGATAACAACAGTTTCCATGTATGCTTTGTTCAAATGTATTTCACTGGTAATACTCAAAGAAGGGTTTTGCAACAATCGAACTGGATGGTCTAGAGTGTCTACAGCATGCTTAGCAAAGTTCCTGGATAGCATGTACATCTGGGCTCCTGAGAATGTACCATCTGAAAGAATAATACTCTCATGATAAGGGGAAGGATGAAGCGAGTCTAGATATGACAATCTCACCACGTCACTAGTGTTGGTTTGTTGAAGAGCAGCTTCTATTTTGGTCCAAAATTGGTTAATGTCACACAAAAATCGCACGTCATCTTCGCATATTACTGCAGCAACATTTTCCTCATCATCGATAAATAACTTTAGTGCCTTTAAATGTGACAAGAAAGAAGCTATTATAGATTTTCCGGGTCTACCTTTGAAACCTCCAACCTCGGTCTCATTGATAGGGTCCTCAATAGGTACTACATGCCAAGAAAACCACTCCACAAGTACAGAGTTTACAGGGATAGCTTCAACAATGAGGTAATTTGCACCCACCCGTTTGAGTTCACTCTCAACCGAAGCATGTCGAGTTTCTGTGGCAATTACAAAGAACTTTACCGGCACCCTGTTTACTTTATTTTGTGCCAACCCACCATGGTCTTGGGAACTGATAACAATAAAAAAAACAACTTGCAACAGAACCAAAGCAACTGCAAGGTATTTGGTCCTACGGAACATTCAGACTCGGCGGAACTTGAGCTTCACAGTTTCAAGTTACGCACTTCCAAATTTTGGAATGCGAAACGTCCCTGTCATGACTTGGCTTCAGCGCCGTCCAAAACGACTCCAGGCTAAAATAAAGAAAGCAAGTCTCGTATGTTCCTTCTTGTGTTTGTTTATATTTATAAACAAATGGATGAGATACGATAGCAAGAAAGAGAAATTCGGGCTTCAGAACTTTCCTTTGCAGTTCTTGACTTCTCGCGAGCTAAACCACTTGAACTTAACTACAAGAGTTGTGGCCACAGTGGAACCTGCAAAAAGATACCTTGAAGAAATGTTCAACCTCAAACCTCCGCATACTTGCGAATTGCTGTCTCCATCCATATTTCAAGATAGATCTGTGTACTTCAGAACACTCTGTGGAGAACATGGCAAAGGAGGATTCTCGTTCATCTCCAAGTCATATTTGAATCCTGGAACCATTTCTGAAGTGGCACTGCTAGGACTTGTCCCTCCTTCTTATCTTTCTTTTGAGGAAAATGGGTTTGAAGACTGTAGAGGATTTTCTTGGAACTCTGCTTCTTATCTTATTTGTTCTGTCCAGAGTGGTCGTGCGTCGAGAAGACAGGTCGCAGTAGAACTCGGAAGTAAAAACAAAGTTCTTGAATTTAACGTTTCTGGTCTAGAGTTAGCCAGAATTGAAAAGAACTGGATACCTTTACTGCATGGTAGAAACTTGTACTTTATCTATTCTTTCAGTCCTTTCATTGTTTTAAAGTGTGACCTTGTTGATGGAAGAAACTTTCATTGTAATGTGGAATATGCTGAAGAAACAGAAACCGTAACAGATTCCACAATTCTTCGAGGTGGAACTCCATGCATTCCCATTGACAACGACAGGTTTCTGTGTATTTCGCATGGACGATGGATTCACCAATTCTCTTCTTCACGTCGACGCAGGCGATCTAGAAGAGCAGGGGAAACCAAAACTGAATTCTATTATAGAGGTATCATAGCCGTAATAGGAACGGAGCCATGGGGTGTTCTTGGGATCAGTTCGGCCTTGTATTTCCCTCAGGCTCCTTGTTCTATGAAGGCAACTAGAAAGAATGTGCAGTATCCTACTGGCATTTTAAAGGAAGGAAATAATCTTATTATTGGTGCACACTTTGAAGATGAGCACACTAAATTCTTTGAGTTTCCAGACCTTTTGCCACAGATTGAAAACATAAACCATCATGTTCCACTGTCTTATAAGCAGATAGAATCATTTCTATCTGATGAATTAGAAAAGATTTTGGAGAAGCAGAACTGGTGTTGATATTTGTCCTTCCATTTATTTGATTATTGTTTATTGAAGCTGCGTCTAGCTGAGCTTACGACGATCTATATTTTCCTTGAAATTCATTCTCTTTAATGTAAGAGAAGTGGCCGCAAAATACTTTTGCTCATATATACGATTAATGTTTGTTGTTATTCTTTTTTATTTTACTTAATAAAGCATATGTATTTTGGACTTGATAAGCGAATACCATAGGTCGTATCAACTGAGCCTTTTAGTCCCGAGAGAACAGTTACAAGCAACCCTCGGTTGCATGGTTTCTGTTGAATCCTTTGCACGTTGTGCCCAGGGACGAACTTTGACGGAAAGACACAAGCCAATCATTAGACAAGACTGCGGCTATTAGAGGCTAAATGATTTGAGACTCAGTATTCTTTGGATAGAAAACTAAATAAACTTAGATACTTGGTAGGGAAGGGCAACTAAGTTCGGTTACAGTTAGGTAGATTTCGATTAAAAAAAGCAGGAGCATATAGCAACTGTAAGTAACTACTGATATATTGGAATTGTTTGGATTCCAATACACATTGATTCTCTAAAATGTTTTCTCACAGATTTGCAAGTGAACTCTTGCTAAAATGCAACTTGAGTCCAGTTAGGACCCTGTAAGGGCTGTTTAATGTGACTAGGATGGAAACGTAGGTATTCTTGAATTTGAAACATTTAAGCTAAAAATGACTTATGTTAGCTGTTTCTCAAGGATATGAAACAAAATCATTACTCTGTACTCGACTCAAATATTCATTTACTTAGCACCCAGTTTGATAATGTCCTTGGTTACAAGACAAAATGATAAAGACTTTCCTGGTTAGTTCATATGGTAAACAGTTGACCCAAAAACACTGCAAAAAATGACAGCAGATTGAGCGCATTTTGAATTTGGAGGAAAAATGCTCCCCCCCCCCAGTTTAATTGTCAAAACAGACCTGAATTTGGTTTTCAAGTATAGTGAACATGGCTGAGATGCGCCAATTTCGAACTGTTCCGTTTAGAAAATTTCAAACCATTCAGGTATTTAGTAATAACCAATGATAAAAACTCTTCTCTCTAAGAATTGCTACCATTTTTCGTCAGTTGTCTTTAGGTGTATTCTTTTTGTTTGCTCTTACCTGCCAGTTATCCTTCACTACTTGGAAATACTACTCCAGAATAGGTCGTGGAAATGGGATAGATTATATCAAAGTCAGTGACCTTTTTACTGAAATATTCCAATTGGGAGATGGAGGCTGTTTAACTGCCTTTTCTGATGTTTGCCTCTTAAACAATACTTTGTTGTGTTTGGGGAAAGTAATGACCTAAAACCGCTCAAAGTAGAAGGCTTGGAGTGGAATATTGTACCTTATGGGCTAGGAAAGGACTCGAATACGATGCTGAAACGATATAAGGATTTGAATGTGATTATCGAAGATTTTAACGAAGGATTTATACTTCATCTTTTTCATTTCGTTGAGCACGTACTAGGTTTGTTTTGTCTCAAAAAAAAAGATTGAAACATTGAATCTATATCTTTATCTCTGAATCTTCTGTTTCTTACTCTCCCGTGGAATCGGCGGCGAGGAAATTATCGTTATTGGAATGAATTAATATTGAATAGTACATTTGACAACTATCAAGGCATTTTTTTCAAAGAGGACCTATGGCAGGATCAATATGCTATCTGCTTTGAATATTTGGCAATTTCAAGTAGAAGTTCTTGTTCGAATGACCCGATAAATTCCAAGGTTAACAAGTCCCTCGGAAGCACTTGGTACCTCATCCTTCCTTCAGACGCTATTCAATTTGGAAAATTACTGCATAAAAATTTGCCTTGTGCACAACAACAAAAGAATGAAAAGCCTATTTTTTCATATATCCGAAGGAATGGTTCTCGTACCTTCACTTTGCCATTGGAAAAGCAAATCATAAACATGGTTGAAGCATTGGGAGTATATCAGGTGCAAATACTAACCATGGAGAATATGAAACCAGAAGAGCAACTCTGTGCTGTTAAAAACACAAAAATACTTTTTGGTGTCCACGGAAATGGTCTTACTCATATGGCATTCATTCCTCAGCATATTTACGTAATAGAAGTAATGCCACCACAGTTTAGTGCCTATGATTATGATATCTTTGCAAGAATGATGGGTCATCGCTATTTTCGTTTTAGTGGCGATAAAAATGGAAGCTTAGTCTTGTATGATGAGCTCGAGAAACCTCCATATGGGGTTCCGACATCAAATATTGTCGAAATGAACTTGGACGAGCTGAAGAATTTGCTTGCCAAGTTGATTTAATATATTTGTAATAAAAATATTTGTGCTGCAGCTTATTAGTTATCAAAAAGAACGTATTCTTCTTCATAACATTTATTAAACCAAGGAAAGAATGCTTCAATTATCAACCATTATCAACTTTTTATCGGTCTTTCTGGGAGTTTATATAACGGATAGGAAGAGTAACAAATTGTTGTTGCTCCAGCATAGTCAGATAAACCTTCTATCCAAGGACAGCAGGTGACCTGTTTTGGTTTTGAACGGTTATCCAATGCATAAGCATTGGACAACTCCAACGAAGTATTAGCATGTAGACGTTGAAGAAAGCTTTCTACTCCTTTCAAGTCGTTCTTTTGTAGACAGCAAACATGGCAGGATCGATAATTAAGTTGGCGTTTTCTCTCATATTCCATATATCATCGCAAAGGAAACCATTTTCCGAGTGCGGACATTCAGCTTCATGATATCCATTCGTTGGTCTTTCAGCAAAACCACGAAAACGAAGGCCTTCAGAGAATAGACTTCCATTTAAAATAGCGACTCCTCCCCAACAACAATAAGAACGAAAAGGTTTTGCTTGCAGGTAACTCTCTTCATCTTCTTCAAAGAAAGGATATATAGCTCTTGGAAGTTTTCCATCCATTGTTCTTGTTACCCACAAATCATAGAGTTGTACTTGACTATTTCCATTAATGAAATAATCGACGCCACATTTCATATCATAAGATTGGTTCAATTGAAAGAAGAGTCTCGATAGACGCTCTGCACGATATAACACGTCGTTGAAAATTAGTACTTGGTCCGCTTCAATTTTACCAGTCAAGAGATGCAACAATGCACAATTCCTTATGGTGCTCAAAGTATAGATACGATGAGGAAATTCAATAAACTTGTCAGCTAAAATAATTTCGAAGCTTATGTCCACTTCCTGACAAAATTTGGACAACGTCCTTAAAAGATTCTTAGAAAAAGTACTACAACCATCTTCTATAATGCTTAGGAATATCGAGAAACCTCTAGTTCTCAACTCCTTAAAAAAGAGAACAGTTTCATAGACCCACCCTCTTACTAGAGAGTCTTCGTTCTTGTGAAGGAGTAGGCAAACAAACAAGTCCACTTTGTTAGGATGATTTCTGGAGCGTATTATTTGTGGTTTTACAAGTCTCTTGTAACAGGTACTAAAAGTTTCAACAACTCTATGCAATACTTTACCATCCGGATAATCTTGAAAATCCTTCCAATGATACATAGAATAAAGGTTCCATAAATCTTTGTTTCCTTCAACCCCTTGTTTCACTACATTCTTTGGTGTAAAAATAAGTTTCTTCAAAATGAATAAAAGAAAAAGGAAGCTAAATATTGTAGTTAGAGTCTTAGCAGACCTTTTCTTCATATCCAAACAACTCAACAAGGACGTTCTTTTCCCGGTTAATCCAAAAGAACCTTCATGTGGAGATCCAGTTAACGGTGGACTTTTAAAAGGCCGTGAGACAACAGAACTGATTGTACGAATATTTGACAATTCTTTAAAACAACTTGCTCAACTGGTCTGTCAAAACATACAAAGTAGTCATAACTTGTAAAGCCCAGGAAAATGATCTCAAGAACTCGCATATAGTGTCCTTAATATTTCTGAGAAGAAATGTCACAAAGATTCAACGATAGCAGTGTAATTTCAACAAGTTTTCCAGAGTTTTAACGTGTCGGCATTTCAATCAGCACTTTCTATTTGCTCGATGAAGTTTAAAGAGAGTTATTCACCTTGCTTATAAGGAACCAAAGATAAATCACAGAGCATCAATAATGCCAAATGGTTGATAGAATTAAATTATCAACTAGAAGCGACATTCCTAAGTAGAACAGTTATATGAGAGAAGCTAATGGTAACTGTTCAAGAGTCATCTCTTGGATTGCTGGATAAGTAAGAAAGAAGAGAATCTATTCTGATCCCAAATTGAATTTGAGGCTTAATGACCTGAGAAAATGTGAAAGTAATGATCGTTTCAAGTAGAGGATTCGTCTTCAGCTACTTGACCTGGCAAAAGAGAAGCTAGTGGGAAACTTGCTTTCTATCAAACAAAGCTACCACACTTTGTCACACAACTAAATGAGTTTGTGACAAAGAAGTGCCGGTCGTTATGTAATCTTAGGACACACAACCCAGTACAAGACAATGAAAATGTTCATATAGAACCTAGCAATTGCATATGACTAATGGAGGTTGAAAGCAAACCTATAATTGTCCGTGTAGCCAAACATTGGCAAATGTTTGAAGAGCAACTGACGTGATTAAAAAGTAGTCCGATAGAAGAAATCTCCATGCTCTTGCAGTATAACTTCCTGAAAAGAGACAGTACATTTTCATTATGTTGTAATATAAAAGTGCAATCTTGAGGGAGACAAATTCATAGCACAAATGTGAAAATGTACTGTATCTCATTTGTCTTGATTGGAAAAAGGTTCTTCATCTGCGGTTGGTAGATAATAGATTTCGAAGTACTCTGGAACGGAGACAGAGCTAAATTCATGTAGGTGTTTCTTTTCTATATCCTATTTTCTATTCTTTCATGTCTTCTTCGTTTTTTCTTCTTCTCTCATTGGACGAAGACTATCCCTCAAGCCTATCGTTCAAAACCCTGGAGAAGCCTCAATCTCTCTGTTTTCAAAAGGTAAGAAAGGCAGTATGGCATCTCTGGTTTTCCTGAATTTGAACTCTTTTTTTGACGAGAACATTTTTATTTTGGTTAGATCTTTAGAAACTCGGAAAATTATGTCACATACTGTATTCAGAAAGACATGGTTCGCTTGAACTAAATAATGAAACCGATTGAACTTCAAATGAGCTGACCATTTTTCAGCCCCAATCGTACCCTATACAAACGTTATCAAATGTCACATCCTTCATTTCTCTATGTAGGTTCAATGTTGCGTAGTTGTGAAGGACTCTCCGGCCCATGATTATATTATCGTAGTGCTTAAATAAAATATATTGTATAGAAAGAAAACGTAGGGTCCTTAGACTCGTATGAGAAATTTATATTAACCATAGTCTTAGTTTCTTAATGTAGCGTTTCTGCAATGAATGTATATCATGGTAGATAATATTCCTTGGGGTTCCTCACCAACTTTTCTACAATGTAATGGTGTGTTTAAATAGGAAGAATCCCTGAGAGCAAAAGATTCGCTAGTATTGTCTCATAAAGCGGAATAAGTTCATCAATGGTACATAGAATAAGAAGATGACCTTTTTTCTCATAAGATTGGAAGGAGGATCCCCCTTGAAAAGAATCCTATTATAATGGTAAAGAGATTGCATTACGCCGGCACAAAAAACGGCAAATAATTACATCTACGAAGCACAACATCCATTCAAAGAGGTCCACGCATAGAATGTGGTGGTAAGAATGTAAACATCGTAGAGGCATTTCGATGTTTACTGGAATATAAGCCTGGAGAGGAGGGACCGTCAAAAGGTGTCAGAAAACGCCAATCAGTCCAAAATTGTAGCTGAAACATAACTGGAAAAGGATAAGAAATGTGTAGAACAAAATTTTGTAAAGTTTGGGCTAAAATTATTTTTTTCTGGTTTCTAGACAGTTATAATACTACACAACCAAAGAGACAGGCTCCATCAGCTCTTGCTTCACTTTTATGATGAGGCTGTAGCAAGGGAGACCAACAAACGTGACATTGTCCTTCTAAACTGTGCCAAATATTACAGCTAGATTCCACGAATCATATATTTAGCACCCAGGATCATTGAGTTCTTATAATGCATGCCTTGAATTGCTTTCTAAAAAAACCTTTTATATTCTTTTCTTTTATATTGGACAATAAAATCTAAGCATATCTAGATATCAGATTTGGAGTAGCGCTAGATTCTACTTTCAAGTGTGACGCCGAAATCGACAAATGGTCAAAACTGCAAAATAAACAAAATCATATCGCTTCATGTGCATTGTATTCAAAACTAGAGTGACTTTTATCATTTTGTTCTAGGATTTCTGACTTTCTGTTCTGTACATTAGAGGATGCCAAAATGAACAGTTTTCAAACTCCAATAGGAACTCGAATAGAAAAATGCAACAGTACACTTGTCAGTTTTCTGAAGGAGACTAAAGCAAGACTTAAAGAGAACACTACAGGGTCTCCCTTTATCTTTTGAGCTACTGTCAATGGCTTCAACATAGCTAATGTCCAAGAGAAGCAGATGAAATATATTCGCTCTCTGTAATTCAAGGATTAAGGCTATGCACCCTTAGCTTTCAATGGCGTCAGAAATAGCAGAAAGCCTACACTGTGATCGAAAGGTTTGACAAATTCTCTTTATCTCCTTTGAGATTCATAAACCTCATACATTACAATCTCATCTAAAGGATAAAAAATATTACTTAATGGTCACCTATCGAAAAAAGGCACACAAGCAAACATAGAATATAGTTCCACTCTAACTTCCGCAAGTTAACAAAGAATCTGAATAAGATAAACAGAAAAAATAATACTCTTTCCAGAATCCTCAGGAAATCTGAACGATGGTGACTCCAATCTTCATTTTACTGAAATTTATCTAGCAACTTCACGAGATTCTAGTTACCAACCTCTTCAACACATCCAAAGCACGAGGTGTCCAGTGGCTGCTTGTTGAGAGATCCTAATATTCCATGATCTTAAAAAATGACTGCCATAGATATTTTCCTTATTTACAATGCCTACAACTATTGATAGGTGTAATACAAGAGAGTTTTATTTTGCAAGTCATGAATACTGCATTTTACAATTCCAGCTTATGAACAACTTCCAAATGAGCTTCTCGTTTCGAAACGTTTACAAGTATAACTACTCGTTATCCCTGTTCCAGAGATACAACCTTCACTGAATGATTCTGAGGATATTTTCCATAATAGTTTTTAACATAAGATTGAGTTTTACAGTTCTAGTGTACCACATTGTCAGGTCCAACAGAAACGAATCAACTAAGAGTGAAGCAGGAGCTCCAAGACTATAAACTGGCTGAATGAGCTCAGCCAATAAGGAAACGAAGAATTTGTTGAACATAGTGTGAAAGCTCCGTGTTGATCAGCTGCTCCTGCGCCTTGTAGCATTGTGGGACTGAGACATCATTCACAACATAATCAGAGAGTAACTGAAAATAGTAGTTTCAAGCATACAAACATTGTGCTCATCCAGATTTAGAGTAACCTCTGTGAGACGTATACGATGCTATTGTTAAATTGTTTGCTTTCCACAAATCAAAAGTACATATTTATTGACAATCACTGAATCGATAATGTCTGTAACTTGTTTGAGTGGCTACAGAGTTCTTCAAAAACACAATTCTCATTACTAGTGGATATAGTTGCCTTTAGACACACATTTCAAATCAACAAGGAACCATTTTTGGACTATAGAAAGCAAAGAGAGGCGTTTATTATGAAAGTTCATATACGATATTTGTCTCGTGAACGTTAACGGTGTTAAGATGAATCTAGGGTTTACAAAAAAAGAGAGTTCCTACTTGTTGCTGACTCTTGTAACTGAAAATGAAATATTTGGCACACATATAATGGTGCAATACTCCAATTGGCAGTAAAAGCTGCATGAGCAGTTTCCAACTAGTCTCTCTGCGACCCCAGTTGAAAATTTATATTGGGCTACGAGAACATTCTTTTCCTCTCTCTTGCTCCTTTCTACCATTTTCTTGTTGTTGAAATTCTCCACTGATAAGAACATCTGTTTCCATTGATATCAAAACTATGTACTTGCACAAGGAAAATCATCGTTCTTCCATTAAATACTCTTCAAATTTACTAAGAAACAATGGTTCCTAACTGGAATGCAACATTTCCAGTTTTTTAATAGCAATAAAGTTCCTGAGAATTTCTTCTTCTACTGCTTTTCTACTATAATGCGAAAGAATATGAGCTTTTGCCTTTTTTACTCGACTGCGGACAGTATTTCGGTCTTCTATGACTTGTCTCATCTTTCTTCTCAAGTCCGTCACACTAGGAACTGCCAAATTCATGCCAACATAGGGAACCATTTCAGGGTCATTCCCCGAATATTTCTCTAGTTTCTCCACTTGTACAGGGAACCCAGTTTCTTCAGTGAGATACTCAGTGTGTGCACTCCAATTCGTGGCAATCACTGGAATTTCATAAAACATTGCTTCCATGATAGGCCTAGCCCATCCTTCTCCTCGAGATGCTAAAACAAATGCATCAGATGCAAGATAAATATTGGATAACTCTTCGGCCGACAGTTGAGAGACCGCATGAAAACGAGGATAATCTAAACGTCTATATTGTTGAAGATTATTAGAAATGGTTCTATTTTGTTTTGCCAATGTTGAAGAACCTGAATAAGAACGAGTTAATAGCAAAAGACACACATTTTCATGCTGAGTAAATTCCGATGCGTAGGCTTCTAATAAATATTTGGCACCTTTTCTTTCATTCCAAGCAAAAATACTTAAAAATACAAAATCTTCCTTCTTACAACCAAATCGATGATTTATTTTTCTCCGACGTGAAGCAGCATTTAATGAAGGAAATTGCATATTTTGAGGAATTGCTTTTACAGGTACTTTCACTCCAGACTTTCTAAATCCTTCAACATTGAAACGAGAAGGAACCCATAACTCATCCACATTCCCATTAATTGGTTCTACCCAATCTGGTGGAAGCCTATCCGATTCAAAAACTGTTCTTCCAATCTTATAAACACCATTTTCTGTCATAGAGGGCACCCAGCCTTGAGGAACGGAATGTATGACCACAATATCAAACATTTTCCTCGTTCCCGTCTCATTACAGTGGCAATGAATATCGACAATATCACTGGTCTGGTCACAAAAATAACTTGGAAGTTCATCACAAGAAGGTTCTATGGCTTGGAAAAAATTTAAAGTCTCTGAAGAAAATAAATTGAGAGCACGATTGTAAACTTTATCACCAAAATAAGCTGCTTTCAATAGTGGAAGTTTGGAAGCAACAGATTCTAAGAGATTCAAAGACTCTTCACCATAACCAGAACCCGACTTGTACAGTGTAAGTATATTTTATTTTTGAAAGGTATAGAGTACCTACCTTGAAAGGTCCCAACCATAAAACTGAGAGGTTTACCAAGAATGGGTCATATATATTGTTGTTCACGCCTTGGTAGAGTCTATTTGGTTCATATTCTTCTCTTCGCAAGCAAATTAAAACTACTGTGAAAATAACTGCTCCAATAAACCAAAATGTTCGGTAACGAAGCCAGCGGTAAGTAGTGCTCGAATATTTTTTCTTCAACCGATACGCCATGAATGCCAGTGAATCTTCTTGTACCCAACGGTATACTTTTTTGTAACGTTATCAACTTCAATTTTGAATCCTTTGTCTCGTGTTGTATGGTACAAGAGAACAGTGTGTGTTCAATACTTCTTCTCACAATGAATTCGTAAAAACGTTTTTATATCAATGCCAACTATATTTTCTATTCATTTTCATCACACCCACCCACTGGACTTCTTAGGGAAATCTTTTAGATATATAAAAAAACATCAAGAACGAGACTCTTTATCTTCTGTTCCTTTTTCAGGCTCATAGCAATCCAATATTCTCTTCCAAATCTCATTTAATACTAATCGATCGACTTGAAAATAGTCATGAAAAGCAACCAGCTTTTTCTTTCCTTGAAAAGATTCTTCCCCATTCTCCAAACTTTTATCTGGTAAAGAATAATCATACATTGCTGCAGCAAATGCAACCAACGCTGTCGCTATTTCCTTTGCTCGATATCGTACGTGTAGAAATGGAATAGAAACATAGGTATCATGTAATACATTCAATGCAAACTGCGCCAATATTCTTTGATTCTCTCTAGTGTCACCATATATTTTTGCCAATTGAACAATACTACTGTGAGGTGTTTCCAAAAATATATCAAAGTGGAGACAGCGCAACACATCTCGTTCAGCAGACAGAAGACTTTCCTTTTCTTCCACATAACGAACACTTCCTTCCGTCACTTCCTCTCCTCCTGGATAATCCTACGTAAAACAAACATTTGAATCATTCCTTACAATTCCTATAATATTCATATTCTCACTCTTGACTTCCTTGTTCGTATTTTCACTGTCCAGTAGACCACGTCTCTAAGTCGTTTATGGGTTTCTTGTACTTTACAAGCCAAAAACAAGCAAGCCGAAGCAATATAAGGTGCCTCTGTTCTAGGTTCCAAGTCATATAACATGTCATAACGAGTAAAAAGAACAACAGCATAGTGAGCAACTGGTAAAGGAACTCCGAGTTTCTCTGAACAAATGATTATATAAGCAGCCAGTTTTCTAACAAACTGTTTTTCATAAGAAGGAATGGTTGCTGTCTCTTGTGCTGAAAAGAGCCAAGGAGTTTGTATGTCTTCTTCTTGTAACATAAAAGGCTTTTCTAAACACAACGTTGCGCTTTTGCCACACGAAAAACTTGACGAGCCATTTCAATTTCCTATCCCAACCCAACAGACACACACACACACACACACACACAGACAAACACATAGTAGTCAAGTTTGTCTTGGTATCGATTGGATAAGGTTTGCGGATACAGAAAATGTGATGATGGTTTTCCAAAGACAAAAAGCCATCAATTGTTTACGACTTATGACTGAGTTGTTTCTTTGAAATTTGGAATTCATGTTTCGCAATTACCACTCAGTAATCAAGAAATAGAGTTTCAGCAAAGAAGAATAACTTACCGTGGTAGAGTGTTGTCTATCTACTGAAAAGAAAAGCTGTTTAGAAATTTTGAAAGCTTCATGGAATGAGTATGCTGAAACAGTCCAGAGATTGCGACTGGCGACTGACAAAGAGTTTGAATGTCAATTTCCTCAAAAGGTTTGCTTAAAAATCTTGTAGAGACCTGATTTACAAAGAAGAAAATTTATTAAAGTCATTTTTACACTGCTGACCACTAGACTATTCTTTGGAAATGTAGACAAAGAATCATGAGAAGAAAATTCAGTTGGCTTTCATGGACACATCTCCATAGTGAGACAGTTTCCTTTGTCCTCTACAATCCAAATAAAGGAAACATGTCATTCTCGAAATTGAACGAGAAAAACCAAGTAGTAGTTGGCCAGTTGAGCTTGAAAAAGTTGTACAAATTCTGATACTATTCCTTTGTCAAAGGTTCATTTTGTGTAGCAACAAACGTCCAATTAACGTGAAGGATTGCCATGTCATAAGCAAAACTAGCCTACCAATCGATGTTCCTTATCTGTCTTTTGTTCTACCACATCACTTATTGAACCATTTCCCATAGAATAAACAGCATCGTTGTTTCCTCTAACCGAACTTTTCTTCTTGGCAAGACATCGGCATCTGCATTGAACAAAGTAGGCTGGAACTAATCCTGTCAGTGGCAAATTACTCATAGGAAGGATACAATATGCACAGTGTTTTCCTACATTATATTTATTGAAAAGGATATTACAAACAGTTTGAAAGTCTTCCACATTGGTAATAATATAACAATAAATAGACAAAACATCTTTCCAATCACAAGGAAATGCTTCCACTGTTCTCAATACGTTCTCCATACAAAGTTTTGTTGCATCTTGGATATCTATACCACTAGGAATGTTGGCTGTTGGTGAAAATATTGGAAGAATACCCGATAAAAAGATTGTTCCTCGAAGACTGTAACCTTGGCAGTATGGACCAATACAAAGCGGTGCCCATTCAGAAATAATTTGCACATTTCTACGCTCACGACAGACAAAGGCTTCTAAAATAACTCTGCGCTTCATAGGAAAAAGACTACAATGCAAGCTCGTGCAGGTGGCTGCTCGAAACCAAAATAAGGCATATATATTTCATTCATTTGAGCAAACTCTTTCATGCTTTTAAGATAAATTAGACAACAAAATACGCCCCTTCATGTATGACTACGTTCCTTTAGAGATATTTCCAACTCTTTTAGACATCATTCTCATCTCGTCAGCCGTGGCGTTTTCTGACGTTTCTTTGTCGCATCGTTTCGTACCACAACAAAAGAAATAAGAAAAGGTCTTTGAGATATTCCACCTTGATTGACTTGTAAAAATGTGTTGATGCCATTAATATACTTTTTCTTTGTAGTTCTCATTGCTTGCTTTGTTGATTCTGAGTAGTAACTAATAATGTCTTCTTGGGCACAAACCCACAACAATACATTGCCTTTTCTTCAATGTGATGTCGACAGATTTTTAGATAGCCAGTTCCAACTTTACTAAATGTTTACCAAAGTGTTTGCCTTGTGAAAGCTTCAAAGCAGCTACTTGGACCACTATCACGTCAACTCCACTTGCCAACATTTCTTACAAAAGGTCCTTTTGGATTCTTCTCCATAGATAAGACAGAGAAATTAGGTTTAACCTCATACATACATGTTGCACACGATATCTTTGACTGTTTGAAAGAATGGTGCCACAAAATTTGATTTCGCCTGTAGTAGCTCATATAGTTTTTCTCCTTTATCTTGTTCGTTGAAAGCTGCTTTTCATTGATAGCTTTACAAAGGTAGAAATTTGACCACCGCATAGAATGACGCTTCGTCCAACCATCTGACACCACATATGGGAGTCCCCGTCTTCAAGCTTGGGGTCATAGGATAGAGGAAGTTTGTCAATTCTACTAGCTCATGTCCATATACAATACATTTATAAACGCTATAGAGATTATCTTTTTCACCACACAAACATTTGGATCGAATGTTTGAATAATTTGTCTGTTTACTGCTCAGCATCCTGTCAGTGGTTTAACAAGGTTAGGCAAGAGATATGCTATATTCGAGATAAATATGATGGAGAGGACTTATCAGTATTTGAGTGTATGGAAATTATTATGGAACTTAGCAATGGTTGTGGTTCTACGAGTATGGACTTGTTCATCATTTGGCAGCCATTGGCTATTTAAGAGATTGGCTTATTACGTATCTTTGTGGTGCAGCAGAACATATGTTTTGGGTTGTTCTAAGACAATGCTTATGTTATAATATCCTTTCACCTCATATTTCAGAAAGAAATCCTCTTTGTGCAAAAGCTTATTGTTCAGCCAACGGTGAGATTCTCTGGACAATCGATGGGATTGCAGGAGTAGTAGCCGCAAGTCCTCTGTTAGATTATTTCGTTTCTGTCATTCAGATTGATGATTTATTGATTGATTGCCAGACAGACCAAAGGGAGTACCATTCTTTTGCTATTTTCTTTATTCCCAAGACACAAGCTGTAATGTTGAAGAAAAATAACAAGTCAGAGAGGTTTCATAGCAAGTGGAAGAATGGGATCAAGCTCCTTATGTTAATGAACGAATGACAACGTTTGAAACATTGTATAATTATTATTCATTGTTAGTAAAGCAAGTTGGGTGTTTTACTAGACGATGGTGTGAATTGGATCCCATGAGTTCGAAATTAGAACTCTTTCATAGAGATGCTTCCTTTGAATTGCGTCTTGAACTTGTGCCTATGTCATTTTGATGTTGTTCTGTGGGTTACAAAAAAAGAACAAATGTTACACTTTCAAGACACATAGGAGATGTGAAATGTCCCAAAAATGGAAATCAAAATGGTCAAGAGAAAATGTTTTTGATGGTAAAGCCGTTGCAATTTTTGGGCCGTCGCCTTGTGTGCCTTTAGAATAGGTATTCCTGGGGTTAAACGTCGTTTTATTACACGTCTCTGCTTCTTAGTACTAGTTTGTTGCCTAGTCTCATGGCATATTCAGTATTGGAAAAACACAGCAGTATCTCATACTCATTCCCGGACTGAAGAGTATGAACCAAGGATATCAAGTGATATTTAAAAAAAGCAATCCAGGCTTCAACAATACATTTCCAAGAGAATAGAAAAGGTGTCACAAATACTATTCCAAGTATTATTCATCAAATTTGGTATGCTGAAAATGACACAAATATTCCTGAAATTCTCCAAGACTCGTCGAAAAGTTTCCAAACGCTGAACAAAGAAGCAGTTTATCTTTTGTGGCAAAAAAGAGATATTGATGAGTTTATCGCAACCTTTTTCCCTTCTCTCAATAGCGTGTTTTCTAAAATACCCAAGCATATTTTAAAGGCAGACTTTCTAAGGTTTCTACTCTTATTGTACTTTGGAGGAATTTATTCAGACATTGATACTTTCTGTTTGGAAACCGATAAGCAATTGGACCAATGGTTTGAATGAAATTTCTTTAATAACTGGATATGAGGCAAGTCTAAGAGATGACCTGAAATGGCAACAGCATCCAGTTGGACCGAAACCGTTAGCACGAGATGTGCAATTAACAGTTTGGTCACTTGGAGCCTGTCCTTTCCATCCTTTGGTGTCGAAAGTTGTTCAAAGTGCTCTGCAAAAAGCGACAAGTATGTCAAGTGCGCAATTGCATAACTATGATGTTATGGAGTTTGCTGGACCAGGACTATGGACAGATATCGTTATGGTTCATATCAAATTATTCGGGATCACACCAGATGATGTGTACCACGCTGATGACCCTATCACAGCTGGTGATGTATATGTTCTTCCTGAAGCTGGTTTTCGCTGGAATGGACGAGAGAAATCCGAACTGGCCTGTGTTCGGCACACTTTCCTTGGTTCGTGGAAATGAAACTACTAGAAACATCGAAGAGAAGAGAAATATTTCTATTAGTTAGTTTGGTATTTATAAACTTGTGTGATTAGACGTGGATGCCATACAAAAAAGAACTTAATTCTTATTGTTCTTTTAGTGATCTTTAAATACAATTGCCAAAGACTACAATGGATAAGAATTTCCTATTCTTATTCTCAGCATGGCCTTTGTGGGAATATCAAGAAGATTCCTTTTCCAAGAAACGGTTTTGATATGAGAAAGAGTTCACTTTGCAATTTCTTCAGTCATAGGAAACAAGCTTGATAAAACCAAGTAGTTCAAGATTTAATCATTCTGTGTAGCTTTCCTGTCATTTCCATATGGCACAAGGATCATGTCCACCTCCCAGAACTTTACCTCTCTCCAAACTGCCAAGTGAGGACAACAAAATAAAAACTTAGAGAGTCTCCATCCATCTTTGCATGGTATGGTTACTTCTATTTGTTTTCTTATTTTATCGTAAACACTTGAGAATAATATCTCCATTAGCTCTACATCAGTTTCATTGGAGTTCTTCAAGTATCTTGCGTCGTTGTTCACCTTTGGAAACGGGCTCTTATCGACATCACCGTTGCTTGCAATTCCTTTTGAAGCGTTTGTTATGGTAATCATGTCGGAATTGGGAGGCCAGAGTATGTTTCCACCGCTTTATTAGCCACACGTTAGAGTCCTTTATTGGTATTTGTTGGTGCTATGATAGCGCTTGTTCCTTGGGTCATGTAGGAATGCAGTTTGCTTTATTGAACAACTGATCGTTTCTAGTTGATGCAATTATTTCCTATCAATACGCATTATTGGTCACTTTTGCTATTATTTTCTTTGGCATACAAATAATTAGAAACTTCTTTCAACACCGACAGTCCAATGAACTTGCCAATGCATAAGAAATGTTGAAAGGTTTTCAAACTGACAAGTCTTGGCTTTTATCAGTTTTAGGAAAGATTTTTATGCTCATTTTTACAGCTGCCTGGTGTGATCGCTTCATGTTGGCAACCATGACTTTGACATCATCTCATTATCCAGTTGCCATCATTTACTGAAGAACCATTGCCAATTTTCTTTGTAGTGGTTCCAGTCATAGGAATAGCTATCTTACCTTCTGTCTATCCGAATAAAAAGTATCACTTGCCGCTGACTCGTTGTTTCTCTTTTTCGGAATCAAATCCTTCATTGAAGGTCCTAAACAAAATTATAATAGGCATTCATTGCAAAACTTTTTTGGACCATCCAAGTAACAAGTCTGTTTTTGTATAAGAAACGATAGGATAAGCAACATCAGATACTCTGTCAACTGAAACAGACATCTTCCTTGCTTCCACATCAACAGTTTGTTTACAAATTCTTGTCATATGATTTCAACAAGAGGTTCTCTTTCAGTAGTATGTTCTTCGTCCAAAGGCTCTTGCTTCTTTTTATCAAGTCTACATCTGAGACCAAAGAATTCAAAACTTGTGGATTATCACTATTAGATAAACCGAGCAACTACCAAGACTATGCCCAAGTGTTTATGATGTTTCCCACTTTTTCCTTGTTTGTTTGTGCTCCAACAAAACTCTTAATCTTTCTTCATATAACTTCATAACATATCGAATAAGATATTCATCTTGTAACAGAGCAAAAGTTCTACTGGTTGCACTGAAGAGAATTGTCTGGAGCTCTACATGATAATGGAAGAATTGAATTAAACTCAATATCATCAACGTGTTTGTCTAACTCCATGGCCAACATTGGTTCTTCATGCTCACCATATCTTTTATCATTCTCAGCTTTTCAATGAAAGCAATGCAACGTGTGGTTTGAATACGAAATGGGGATCAAATGAAACATAACTGTTTCGTTCTTGAGTAATTCTGTGGCTTTTTTCATCATGTTGTAAAAATGGCTGAATTCTGTCTCGGAATCACTCCATAAACAAGAGAACCAATATCATAAGTCCATCTTTTAGCTACTGTTCCTTATAACGATAGAGACATTAATCGCAAAACAAACGTGCTCTTCCTTGACAAGAAACCACCAGCTTCTTCTGTTATTAGCTTTGATCCATTTCACTCTCTATCGTTGTGGCATATTTCTTAACTTTTCTACTATTGGCTCTTTGACCTGTGGCCAATCCATACACACTGGCCAGAAATAGCTAGCAAAATATTCTGGCAGAATAAATCCATGATCACCAAGTACCAAAGATAATTCGTTCTTTTCTTTGTCTCTTGTTACATGCACATTTCCACTATATCGATTGCAATTCAATACTCTCAAGTCAAAACGTGCAACGCGTTCAACAGCTTCAGTAGAAGAAACTCCAGAACCATAGCCTTTTGTGTCATCCAAATTAGATACATCTGTTTGAAAAGCTCCGGTTTTTGTTTTGAACGAAATGTTATCAAACTCTTGTTTGTCCGATTATGCCGAAAGTTCATACTGTAACTAACTAATTGAGTCTGACACACGTTGGCCAATGTCCATAATCCAATAAATATGCTATTGTTTCTTTGACACCTCCCAAACCTTGCTCAAACATCTTACAGACTGCTTCTGAAAGAAAAGATTCATTCAGCAGTTGAATTAGAGAATTCTGATACAAGGTGATTGCACATACAAGGCTCTTCATCACTAGGTTTAAACACTCCCAATGCCTTTTGACTAGGAAAACTTTCATTTTGAAAGCAAGTCCCTGACACGAAACTTCTTGTTGGTCTTTCAGTCCTAATCGTTCCGTTCCCAATGGCGACAGCAGTGCTCTTGGTAAAGTCGACAATATCCCAAGTCATAAGATTCCACTGATTTGGAGAGAAAAAACTTTGCTGTTTTTGTTTTTCTATCAAAATTCTGTTTCATAGTGGATGAATCTTTTTGCAACCACATAAGCTGACCATAATAGCAAACTTAAGAAGGCACAGAATAGGCCTTGTTCTTTCTATTCGACCTCAATGGGTTGTCAATCACCTTTAATACGTCACTTTTGTGCAACTCTAGTTGAAGTAACTTTTACAAAGACTCAAAGCTCAGCTTCAAGTTTGTCGATCTAAAACACTTCATTTTCTTCTCTTTGCATTTTTATCTTTCCCTTTTGTCTTTACACAAACTTTTAAACGAATCCTCACTCCAACCAATAACGTTTCTAAAAACATCCTGCCGAGCTACAAGTAGAGTGCGACTTTACATCACCAAATAGATTGATCACTGTCAAAAACGAACGATAATTTAGTGGAAAATTTTTGAAAAACTGAGAAATAAGAAGACTGCTTCTACAAAAGACTATATCATGTGTTTCGATGCTTCAATAAAAGAATAAAACAATGGAAATTTTCAATAGAGAAACTTTGACAAGGTTCCAAGATAAAACAAAGGTGTCTTTTAAGAGTGCTAGGAAATGAATCCAAGAGAGAGAGAGAGAGAGAGAGAGAGAAAAAAAAAATATCCAATTTCTTATGAATGAAAATGCTTTGACTTGCACTTTAATCTCTTTAACGGTTTCCAAAGGAGTTAATCGGTGACTTTATGAAGCCTAGAGGAAACTTTTGAATGCCTGTTTCTCTCACATGATTACTAATTTGCAAAATATGCACTTGTGATTTAATCATTTTCACTAAAACACAAGATACAAGCATTCTCTTTCATTAGCATTTCACTCATTAAGGAACCAGAGAAAGCTCTTCTTCACATATGCACAAAACAACTCTATTCCTTCATTCTCTAGTGGTAAGGAAAAATATTTAAAAGTTCTATTCAAAAATTGGAACCTCAAAACCAATGGGTTGGTTGTGGTAGTCATCTCACATAATGTACGTTGTTAGTAGAACGAGAGAGTGACAGTTGATAGACAGTAGACACCACAAACTTTGATGAAACGAGTGCAGTTTGTACAACTACCAAATCATCAGATGGAAAACAGTACTGATGTGGCATACTCGAAAATTTCGTAGGAATATTTCCCCCAAGATAGTTATAAATCACACGGTGTTGTCAACTCTGATCCTCGACTAATGGACACTTGAGTTACAAACAGCAGATGGAAGAAAGTATTACCTAGTCGAAAGAGAAATGAAACTTGTTTTGCAAACCACTTGCTGGTGCTTTGGTTCCAAAATGGACACGAGACGAACGTCTTGCAAGGATGACACAAGTGCCTGTTCAGCTACTTGTGTCACATCACATTGCTCATCTAGAGTAAAAGAGAATGAGTTTGGTAATTCTGCTATTTGGACAGAATTGGGTAGCTGGAGAGTCTCACTGGGAGAAATCAAGTGCAGTTGCCTCAGGAGAAAACTTGAGTGGAAATAGAAAATCATATTTTGGTTGGACATGCGTATTATTTATAATAAAAAAAAGAGTTTATGGACCCTACGAAAGACAAACCAAGATGAAAGACAAACCCACCATAGATGTGCCAAAGCAATCACTGCTGGTTGCAAAAGACTCAATAGCGTTACACATCCGCTTCATGTCATGTGAAGGTCATGACAGATAAAAACTTTGAAGAAGGAATTTGTATTGTGGTCTTAGACTCCAAAAGGCATGTGAACACTTGTATAGCTGTCCATGACATAACATGTCACTATTTTTCATTCTTTTTAAAAAGAAGTATTCAAGCAACTTGTATAGAGTTAACATCCAACATCGTCCAACACATAATGTCGTCGACTCTTTATATTATCCAATGATAAGACTTGATGACATTGGTAGTTTCCTTTGTGATACTTGGTCTCATACAAAGAAGAATGAAAAGTGCACTGTTGATGAATGACCCGTAAGAAAATGCAGTCCTGCCACGTGGCATCGCTTGTGCTTTGTGGCCATTTCAACACCATGCGATCATTTGAGTTTTTGGGCAGCAATGATCCAACCAACAAAGACCAATTGGTCCACCGCTATGAGTGTGCGACAAGGGTGTTCAACTCACTCTACCAAACAAAGCAAAAATAATTCACACTTTTTGACCTCAACGGTTTATTATTATGTATTAGCACTCGTGGTTTGTGTTTTCTGTCTTAGTTGTCGGGCAGAAAGCAATCCATCGCAGTCTTCGCCAGTATCGGAGAAACACATTGGGTTGTTACATATGTTTGACGGTATTTGGTTTTTCCAAAAGATGGGAAATATTACTGGAAGGAATAAAAAGAGATATGCTGACAGATATGGATACGATATGATTGTTCATAGTCCATATGAGACAACCGGGTTATGGGAAGAGGTAAGATAGAAACTATGGTCATAATACCTACAGACACTTTCTCATATGCACTGATAGGTATCTTGTGAAAACCCTTCTTGTACCGATGGTTTCTGGAAAAAAGATAATCAATGTTTTTGTCCACTACGTGACTTTAAGTTGGATCGTCGAGCTGCAACGTTTGGAAAAATAAAACTTGCTCAATCGGCTTGCGTAGGAAGACCCAATCATTGGTTGTTATGGAGTGATGCCGACGCTATGATAGTGAATCAATCTGTTCCATTGGAAGATATTATTGATGACCAATATGATATCATTCTAACGGAAGATTGGTTAATGATCAATGCTGGAGTGCTTCTTTTGAAATGTTCTCCATGGAACATTGAGTTTTTGAAAAAGGTGTATGAAGCAAGAGAATTTGATCAAGTGAGCTTGTAATGCTTTTGAACAATTTTTAGCTATTTTTCATTGAATATGCTTTTCAAGGCTCGAGCATTGGATCAGTCAGCTTTACAATCCCACATTGATGCTTTAGGAGAAGAACAGAAAAAGAAACATGTCAAATCCATTGCCAAACATATTATGAATGTTTATTTAGAAGAATATCGACCTGGAGATTTTTTATTGCATATGGCAGGCAAACTCTATGAAGCAACTCCTGATGGAGCAACTGCCATTGCACAACAGTTTGATGTTCTTTCTCAAGTACAAGATGTGGATGATATTGATGCCTTCTTTCGAACCCATTTTGTTTTGAATTATGGAGGACTATGTTTATTACCTGCAGAACAGGGCTTAGTATGTCCTCCTGAGCACCAACGAAGACTTGTAGAGCCCATGAATGCATTGACCAGTTCGGATAGATATAAACATGTCATTATTCGTTATCCTTGGATGGGTCGGAAATGGCAAGATAAATGGGCACATGTTGTTCCTGAGCGTTGGAGTAATATAGAAGAAGAACAAGTGAATACGAACAAGAAGAGTTCAAAGAAGAGGCATAGTCGCAATGTCAATAGCCATGAAGAGTTGTAACGAGAGAAATAAATGACTCTATGAATGTTAGAGGCAAATAGTCCAAGCAGAAGAAATATATGTTTTGAAAAAGTTTCATGTTCTTCATCATATTGACACATTTGTTATTTTTGTGAATGGGTTGGACAATCAACCCAACATGGCCATTCTTTCCTTGTGACATTATTTTCCATTGGTCTGTGGTTGACACCTTCACCAACCTTCCTAATCATATCTATAGACACATCAGTACCGAGATAAAGAGAATGTTTTTAAAGTAAACATGAATAGAGAACGTGCTATATCAGCTTCTACTTTACCTCAATTGGTAACGGAACAATATGCAGCATTGCGCGCGCGATTTCCTCCTCTTAACATGGCAGAACTGGGAGAAACATTATATGAAAGAGGGAGAAGGACTTCACGTTCTACTTTGGCCATTGTGTTTCTTTCTTTGGTTTGTTTCTCTCTGGTGGTTGCACTTTGGTCTCTTGAAGGAATAGGAAGAGTCAAGTGCCCTGCTTGTAACTGTGGTGCAGAGGTAAGTTATCTCAAAAGATTGTACTTGGTTTCATCCCAATTATCTAATGTAGGCAGATTCTTCTCAAGTAGAAGGAGAAGCAGAAATGGCAGTTGGTTTTGGGTTGACCGTATCAGGCTTGACACTTCTCTTATGCATATTCTCGACCTATTTTATCTTACAAAACCACTTTACTGCGCTTCCAGATTGTATTTCATATGTATTCCTGGGAATTCTAGTAGGTGCCATGATTCGTATATTTGCAAGGAACGTATTAGGTTTGGTGAATCAAGCTCTACCCAGTCAAGTACAGTTCTTTCTATTTGTACTTCCTCCCATCCTGTTTGAAGCTGGATATTCTTTAAATAAGAGCGACTTTTTTGCACAAAGTGGAAGTATATTCGTCTTTGCAGTGATTGGCACGTTCGTTTCTGCGGTCGTTTTCGGAGGATTGCTCTGGTTGATGGGAATCATTCACGCCAGTTATACTTTAAACTTTTGGGAAGCATTGAGTTTTGGTGCGCTCATATCGGCTGTGGATCCTGTGGCCACCATTGCAGTCTTCAATGCTCTCAAAGTGAACAAAACTTTGCATTTCCTAGTGTTTGGTGAAAGTGTATTGAATGATGCTGTTGCTATCGTATTGTATCATCTCTTCTCTTCCATGTTAACACCCGACAGACCTTCATCGATTACTCCTTTTCTTCAATTTATTGAAATATTTTTTGGTTCTGCTGCCATTGGATTTATCAATGCAGCAGTAACCGCTCTGATTTTAAAGTATACCAAATTATTTAAATATCCTACTTTGGAAATTAGTTTATACTTTCTGTTGGCTTTCTTTCCTTATCTATTGTGTGAAGGTGAGTAACTATCATGTTTTACATGGTTGTTGTTGATAACCATTCTATCTGTTGAATAGGTGTTGGGCTCTCTGGTATCATGGGAGTGTTATCCAATGGTGTCTTTCTTGCTCATTATGCACATCCCAATCTAAGTCCAATTACACAGATATCTTCACAACAAGCATTTAAACTGATTGCTTTCCTAGCCGAAACCTTTGTATTTGTATATCTTGGATTGGCACTTACTACTTTTCAACTATCTTGGCAACCATTACTTGTCTTTTGGGGAATCATTTTCATTTTAATTTCAAGGCAAGTATAAAAACAAATAGGAAGAACAATGAATTCAATTGATTATTGTAGAGCATTCAATATATTTCCTTTGTCATGGTTATTGAATCGATATCGAATGGACAAAATATCACTGAAGAATCAATTTATTATGTGGTTTTCTGGATTGAGAGGTGCCATTGCTTTTGCGCTCTCTTTAAATTTCCCCGATGAAGAAGGCAGTAGTGACGTTAGAAAAGCAATCATTTCTACAACATTGGTGAGTATCATTGGTTATTGCATGATAGAATGAGTAACCTGTTTCTCTAGTCGATTGTGCTTTTTACAGTGATTGTTCTTGGTGGTGGGACCATGCCAGTGTTACGTCTATTGGGTGTTGAAGGAGCAGATGCCGAATCTGATGTGGTGCATTCTCGATTCATTGATAATGAAGAAGAAAATCATTTTGAGTCCACAGAAACTTCGCCCAATGGCTTTAAAGAACACTGGAAACCATTGCATCAATCAGTTTCCTCAGAAGAACGAGATCCTTCTTCGTCATGTACATCCCATGCAGATCATGTGAATGTCTTTCCCGTAGCCAGCCACTTGAATTTCTTTCATTATTTGGATAATCGATATTTGAAACCTTGTTTCCGAGTAGCTCACACCAGAACAGGAGAAGCAACGGAACGAGCATTGAGAAGAATTGCCAGTACGCGAGGAAGATATTTAACACCTCATGAAATTGGAAGTTATTTAGAAGCTGCTGCTGAAGAAGTTTCAACCTTATATTCACCCGTGGCAGAAGAACCTTTAACGAATGATACTTTTCAAGTAGACACTGAAGATGATGTTTGGCCAAATGATTCGAGACAAGAATCATAAGGATTCTTTTTATGTTTTATTCATATGTTTGTGTGCTTACATTCTTCTGTTCTATAAAAGATGGTTATCCTCTTCAATAATATCTTCCATGGGTTCACGACAACTAGACTCATGATTGACCTGTTGTCTATCCAACCAATGCAATTTATCCATTCGAAAGGAAGAAGCATGAAGTTGTTGCAATTGGGGTTCAAACTCCATAATCAATGACAAACTACACAAACAACTACGATATCCCAATAAATACAATTCCAATTTCTCTTCGCTTGTCAATTTCAATTGCAGAAAAGAATACTTTCCACTATTCACATAAATAGTTCTACCTTTCAAGTTTCTATAAATCTGTAACCTTTCCAATTCCCACATCATACATGAAATAACGCGATTCAAAAAACCATAGCGACCATCATCCGAACCATACTTATCCACTCCTTCCATATCTTGTAAAATGCCAGCTTGTTCTAAAATCTTTTTCCTTCTTTGTTCAAAGGTATCTGCATCGATGATCGGTAATGCTTCCACAAATTCTGCTTTCAATTCTCGTTCCATATTTTCTTTGTCAGTAATTCGAAAACCCAACACGCGATGACTAGGAGTGACAACATCTAAAGGATAGTTATCCAATAAGCCTCCATCCACCAAAATATGATTTTCATATTCTACTGGTTCATAAATGCCTGGAATACTACTCGACGCACGTACTGCCAAGGCAACTTCCATTTCAGGATATGTATCAGCACATAAAATGACCCGCTCAAAAGAATCTACAGCTGTCGCTACTATCAAAACATCTCGATGATATCGTTGTTTTAGTTGTTGAAATGTGAGTCTTGCATGTGAAGTTTTCTGTATAATCAAGTGACGAATCCAACCAAGTAAGCGGTCACCACTATTGATTCCCAATTCTGAACGTGCGAAACAGCTACAAGCCAGTCTCGATACTCTACTCCACTGTACTTTTACTAGTTCAGAAAAGTCACAGTCTTGTAAAATGTCATAAAGCTCCTTTGGTTGATATCCAACAGCCAACAAGGTAGCACAAATGGACCCAGCCGAAACTCCTACTAACGTTTGAATATTGTCAAGGTTTAAACCATAATCCAAACAAGCTTGTAAAGCACCAGCAAATCCAGTACCTAATACACCACCACCACTATCTTGTTTGTTCCAGTCCCATCCATACCAATAAGAAATTCATTGCTTACCTAAACACCAAAGTATGCACTTCTTGTAGAAACTGTAAATTTGTTTCTTGTAAGCTAGCAAATGATGTTTTCTTTTGTTGTTCAATTTGTGTTTTGACAATTTGATTGCGGTGACTCGCTTCTTTGTCTCTTCGCTGTTTCTCTGATAGTGTTAGTTTTCTAATGTCCTTATAACCCAATTTACTTTTAGAATTGTTTGCTGTTTCTCGGTTTATATGTAAACGATAATCTTTAAACATTTATACAATTTGTTTTGTGATGAGCAAGGACACGCGAAAAATGGAATACACACACACACACACCCAATCTTCCAGAACACTTTTCACAACCCAACAAGGCTTACTTGTCCATTCCCATTTGCCTTTTCAATGCGGCAAGTTCCTTATCGACTTGTTGAGAAGTATCTTTTGATGTTCTTTGTCTAGTCACTGCAAGTTGTTCAATTACTTTTTGTTCGCGTTCCAACTGATTGGTGATATTTCGAATCTTGAAAGACAATTTATCCTAACCATTACATGACTAAGTATCTCTATCAAAAATATATACTTATCCTTACCCATTGGGATTGTATACCGGCTAGTTCCTCTTTAATAGCTGCAGCCATATATGGGTCAGAATATTCTTTTAAAGACTTTAAACTTTTCACAATTTGTTCTTTCACTTGAAACCTTGCTTGATTATATTGCAACTTTTTTTGCAGTTCACCTACTAAAAACTTCCGATTCTCCATTTCTTTTTCAATGACTCCAACATCCTCACTTTTTAATATATCTTCCAGGTCTTCTTCTTGTTCTTTGGCTGATAATCCAATCAACTGATCCTGAATAAAACTTAAAAAATCTTCCACTAAAGATGCTCCTCGTTCTTCTGATGACCCTTCCTTATTCTCTTCAACTCTCTTCATATTCCACTGCTCAGCAGCTTTCTTGGCACCACGAGTAATATCATTCCACAATGTACTCCAATCATCATTCAAATCCTCAGGATAAGGATTCTTCTTTCGCCATTCCTTCATAAAGTCATCACTTTCCTTACTGTTACTACTATTAGTAGAAGAACGACTGGTATTCTGCCATCCCTTCCAATCTCCAAAAAATGTCCTTTTCAATTCTCTATCATATCTCTTCCTACTCTCTTCATTGGATAATATTTGATAAGCGTGAAGAATTTGAACAAATCTTTCTTTAGCTCGAGGGTCCTTGCTAACATCAGGATGAAACTCTAGAGCTTTCTTTCTATAAGCTCTTTTAATAGTAGAAATATCGCTTGTTGGATCGACACCCAAGATATTATACAAGTTTTGATGAGATGCTTGACAGGCTACCAAAAGAGGAGCAGCTTTGTATTTTTTAGGTAACCAGTAGCTAGTAGAGCGTTGTTTATACCAAGGGAAACGAAAACAATGAATATTGGAAGCAGGAAGAAAACAACGAGTAGTGAAACAACGAGGGACAACAGGTAACAGTTGAAAAAGTAAGCACTTGTTGGTTTCCATCAAGTGAGACACTGTTGGGAGGAATCCATCGTCGTCTCTCCTCATCACTATTGGTTGACACGTTATCATGACGAAGTTTGTTATAAACATTTGACCATCGAACAACACACTCGTCGAAATAGGATCAACTTGTTTTCCAAGAAAACTTGGTTTCTGTTGGATTGGCAACCTTTCTCAGTCAAATAGACGAGAAATGAACAATAGCGAGAGTCAGTTTTTGTCTTTCTGAAAACGTCAAAGAATCGAATTGGAGGCAACTGAAATGACTTTGCCCAAAAGCTTAAGATAAACCCCATGTGATCCAATATGGACCATCTGTTTCTTTTTTTAGAAAGCTTCCTCTTTACTTATGATAGTCATGTGGCAGAGCAAATAGATCCAACATGCTTCACATCATACCATTGATAGAATGAAGAAGCACACAGTTTTTAAAAGTTATTTGGATAACTATCAAATTTTAACCTTTTTGAAAAAGATGACAATAGCAGAATCCATTGAAGCCTAAAACAATCTGTTTTAAACACAACATGATGACACCATTCAAATGCTTTTAAAAGGACTTGATATTAGCAAATCCATCTCTTCAATGGTTGATCATCCATGGCCTGTGAGCAGTGATGACTTCTGTATTCGACAAAATGACATCGATGGAAAGAACTTGGCAAGATTGGCAAACTAAACTTGCACGGATAGAATTGATAACCGATGCTCCTTTTTCTGCTGCAAGTTTTCTCTCATCTCGTTTGGGTGGTTGTGCTTCTAAAGGTGTCCTGTTTTGTGCTTCCCATACCAATGTGTACCAAATCAACCTACCAAATAACTTAGGTTTACATACTTCACTATCATATCAAGAACAATCCGATGAAACACGACGAGTGGCTGATACTAAAGTAGATTGGCAATATTTACCAAGGAAAAGAAAACAAGGGTTTCAAGTGGCTAGTCAGGATGCCCTACCGGATGTGGTTGCCCAAACAAAACGACTTCATTTAAAACAGTTAGTCACCGTAACGAAATTCAAAGTCTTCACATGCGGAATTTATCGGGTGGTGAAGAATGGCAACTGGCAACTATTGATGGTTTTGGTCACTGTATTGTGTCCATTATCACGCTGGGTACAACGGAACCAACAATGTGTACTTTTGGTAACAAGTATTCGATAGCACCTGCAAGTATGGAAGATGGTGAAGAAGGATGGGCAGATATTGATATGGATCCCCTTCATCTTTCTCGATTGGCAACTTGTAGATATTTCTATAAAGATTGGACTCTTTATGATATGGACTTGGCAGTCCGGCGATTTCATTTATCTGAGCATCCACATGCCATTCGTTTCTTTCCTCATTCATCAAGTCATAGGAATGATAGCAATGTCAAAAAAGATAGGCTATTTTCTTTTAGTAATCTCATTGGTTGTCTACAAGGTCCCTATATGTCTATTTGGGATTGTCGAGTTGGTGAAAGAAATGGTCGAATCCATCACAAATGCTATGGACAAGGAAGTTTGTATGCCATGGACTTTGGTCAGTCGAGTATGGCAGTTGCTGGAGTGGATCGCATGGTTCACCTACTGGATCCTCGTCGCAATTGGAATGTTCGATATCGATGGAATAATTGTCTAAAATATGAATGTCGACATGTATTAATGCCTGGAAATGGAGAGGATAGCTGGTGTGTGGTGACCAGTGTGGATAATGAAATGGCTTGTGGTTATTGGAAAGAGGAAGAATCGGTTGCTTCAAGAGATAGAGAGGAAACCATAGAGAAAATGGTATCGGGAGCTGTTTTACGGTCACCAAAACGATTATTTGGTTTTCGTGGAGATAGTCGATGGATTGGTTTTTCAAGTCAGTATGAAGAACATCGTCAGGTGCAATATATTTTAGGGTTATCAGAGAATGGATCTTTATATGTACTTTTGATTGGAAAACAATGATAAAGGACAATTACAGCAAGTTGGTATCGATTGGTAGGTGATGGAAGAAAGGAATGATGATGAATACACAAATTAGAAAAGAGAGAAAAAGAAAAAGAGAGAGAGAGAGAGAGAGAAAAAGAAAATATTTTTGTGAGAAAGAAAATGGAGGATTGGAAATGCGGGTGCGTTCGTTCAGAATCGTATTGAAAAGGAATTCATTGGCCATTCTAAGCCTTCAAGAATGTCTTGTCCCTCTTTTGTTGGTGTGTGCAGAACTGCACAGGGCCGTCAAAAGTAAGGGATAGGAATGGTGTCGTGTAGTGGTTGTTTTGCTTTGCTTCCTAACTGGTCTGGTCGTTATTTTGTACTCGAGAAATGGTTGGTTAAGGAACAAGACCAAGTACGTCCTTTTCAAGTGGTTGCCATAGTGAAAGCTCTTGCCGACGGAAACGATATTGTAAAAGAAAGTGGGCAGAAAACCCCTTTAGGACATTCCGTGGCACCACAAAATATTCTAAACTCTTCAATTAATGAAAATGACAACAATGAAGTATTGGAATTGGTATCTTTGACAGACGGCACCCTCTTGTCAAAGATAAGCGACTGGGGTTCCCAAGAAACAACTTGTGGGAACTTTGGACTGAGAACTACAGCAAAATTGGCAGGGAAAGTTTACAATCTCTTTCTACCGGAAAAAAGTCGTATTCTCTCTTCTCAAATTCTTCTACAAGTTGAGAAATGTGACCATAAAGTACAGTTTAACGGAAACTGCGCCATTTGTGGCGTTGAGTTGGATAATTATCTTTCTTCTTCTGTAGATAACTCTCCAAAAGATTCATTTCTGAAAATGGACTGGACAAGTGGAAGCAAACATCTCAATCCAGCTTATACACACCCTCAACTGAGAGTAAGTAGAAATGAACTGGAATTAGTAGAGGGTGAGAATACTTGGCGTCTCCTGAAAAAGAAAAAACTTTCTTTAGTTTTGGACTTGGATAATACTTTAATTCATTCCACCTTGTTGGACTGTCGATATTGGCATTCTAGGGAGTGGTACAACAATCAGAATCAAGAACAAGTTGCTGAAATCAAGATGGGAGACTCCATCTTGCGAGATATTTATGAAGTTGAGTTAGATGGTAGTATTTCATTAGTGAAGCTTCGACCACATGTTCGTTGCTTTTTGGAAAGTATTCACCAAAGATATGAATTGCATATTTACACGATGGGCAGTCGCCCGTATGCAGATGCCGTCGCTTCCTTACTGGATCCGCAAGGGACTCTTTTCCAATGTCGTATCGTATCTCGTGATGACTTTGCCGAGGGAATGATGAATCGGAAAAGTCTGCGGAGAATATTTCCTTGTGACGATTCGATGGTTGTTATTGTAGATGATAGAGATGATGTTTGGATGGATCAGTCGAGTAGAAACATTGTTCCTAATCTCATTCGAGCAAAGCCATATTTATTTTTTGTACAAGATGATTCAAATTTGATGGAAGATGTTCATCAAAATACTTTTACTATGAAACGAGAAAACGAAGAAACCAACATGGCCTTTTCTCCTTCAGAAGGGCCTGAAATGTTTGCAGAAGATAACATTGTTTCTGAAGATCAAGAAAATAGAAACCAACAGTCTGGGCCAATGTCGAAATATTCTTTGTATTTATCTCTGACTGAGAAAGCTGTGGAAAACGATGAGAATTATTTACGTCGTTTACAAGAAATATTAGAACAAGTCCATGAACAATTTTTTGATACCAAGAAGGTTGAGGAAAATGATATAGAAAAAGACCCTTTCCATTGGTTGTCATTGAAAAGAGATGTCAAGCTTATCCTATCACAAATGCGTCATATGGTTTTGAAAAGTTGTTATATTTCCTTCACTGGAGTATTCCGATTGGATGAACCTGTGCAAGTCTCTTGGATATGGCGTCTTGCAGAGGAGTTTGGCGCAACTTGCAGCAAAGAAATAACAAGCAGAACCACACATTTGATAGCGGACAGTCAGAGAGGTTTACATACAAACAAGACAAAGCAAGCAGCTCAGCGAGGCGATATATTTCTGGTCACGTATGAATGGTTGGAAGCTTGTTTTCAATTTTATCTTCGGGCAAGTGAATTACAATATGCGCTATTCCCTGAGAAATTAATTTCCAAGGACCTACGGAAATATCGCATGCATATAGAAAATCGTCATGAGAAATTGTTGAATGACATTGTTCTTGAAGAAGATTCATGTTCGAGTCCTCATAAACCAGTGATAAAACGTCGCAAAACAGACTACAGTAGTAGTAGTAGTAGTAGTAGTGCTGGCTCTGAAGAGGAATCTGAGCAAGTTGCATCAGCTACAAATTCAGAGGTTGATGAAGATATGAATAAATCAATTTCTCCAAAGTCATGTGGTGATATAGATCATGTCGAGTTGGAGTGGACGGCTTCGTTTTTGGCTTCAGAATTAGAAAAGGAGTTGATGAGTGAGTCACTGAGTTTATCTCATGGCAACAAAGCCTAAAATTGCTTCTTGTTTTTATTGGTTGGGGTAAGTGTTTAATTTCTGTTGGACCTGTTTTCCTTTCAGCTTGTCCAACGCTGTCAGGAGGTTGCTGACTTGCTCTCTTTTTGCTCAATGGATCCAGCTGTTTGTCCAAACAGTGAAAATAGATGGATAAAATCGGTGAGAAGATATAGTCAACCATGATGAAAACTATACAATGGAGACAATCAAAACTTTGTCATGACATCAAAAGTGAGACTAATCTTCTCACTGAGAAAAGGAGAGAAAGCAAGCAACCACACATGTCCATACGGCTGACTAAATACTTTTAAATAGGAAATATGCGGCTTATTGTCTCGTTAATTTGCGTTGTAGAAAAAGTATCAATAGAAATGACAGCTTTCTGATGCCCTTTGTATTCTTTCATCAAGTCACCATTTTCCACTTCCCATAAACAAATTCGCTTATCCGATGAAGCAGAAAACACAAACTTTGAATCTCTGGTAAAAAGACAATCCCATGCCCATTTTTGATGTTTTCCAATCAATCGAGAGGTTCGCCAGCGATTTTCTTGATATCGATCTTGCTCCTCTGATGAAGCACTGGAATCGCCCCATAACCGAATATTACCGTCATCTGCTGCGGTAACGAGTAAACTGGTGTCCGTATTGAAACAAGCTTTCAACACATAGCGTTTCGAACATTGAAGTTTAGTGACTCTAGTAAAATAGTTCTCATCCACTGCAGCACCATTCACTTGTCGTTTGGATTCTTCCGTTTCCACTCGACTAATATAAGCATACCCATTATTACCGGTGGTCACTGCCAAATGATACATCGGATCAAAAACAATACTCGATAAAGGTTCTCGTTCACTTAAAATTAACCTCGCCAACACTCTCTTTCTATTCAAACACCAAATTTTGATGGATCCATCATAATCACAAGAAAAACATTCTTCTTTACCATTCCCATAAACAACACCACTCAACGGACTTTCATTATCACACACACGAACAGGTTCCGAACCTCTTAAATCCCACTCACACAACAATCCATCTTCCGAACAACTCAAAGCAAACGGTCCATCACGCCTAAACACCAACTTGGAAACATTACTCCGATGATACTCCAACACACGAACCGGCGACTGGCTACCACTCTGCACATCATAAAAACACACACGAGGATTGCCACACACCGCTACTAACCTACCGTCTGCTGAAAACTGCACTTGATTCACTTGGGACTCGTTAAACGGAAAGGTAAGGTCGTTGGTACCAGCTGCAGCATCCCATAACCTAATAGTATGATCATATCCACCCGATACAATGCGTAAAGACATCACCCCACAATAACCATTCAGAATTAACCAAAATACCTTGTAAACAGTAAGAATCCAAGTCAACGCATGGACTCTAATCCACTATGCTCCAAACCATAAAAGTTGCTTGTGGGAAAATGTACAAAGGGATTCTAGACAAATTGTTCGTAAGGAAACAGATCCATTGAAATCGTTTGCAGGAGATACAAATATTATTTAGAAAGGCCCAATCCAGAAATGCCAATACAAGTCCAGGAAATGTCTCAAAGTACTGAGCCAGTGCAAGATTAAGCGTCTGATAAACCCAATAAAACATTCTGAAGCAAAGAAAACACTTCGAATTCGAGTTTGAAAACAGTATCGCTAGTAAATGGAATCAATTTCAAAAAAAGAAGTAACTCCCTGCTAGTCAATACAATTTATCAAATAAATGAGAAGTATACACCTTATAAAGATATAACTTCGATTTCAAAGTCTTCAAACGTAAATTTTAACTCAAAACAGAACTGAACATTAGAGCAAAACAATGGGCCCACAAGACTCAGTTTCAGCAAATTTTTCTATCTCTCTACAAATCTATCTTTCATGAAGATTTTAATTAATGCAAGCAATAATTTTAGGAACTGCTTGGCGTTAAGCACTTTAAAATCAACACTAACAAAGTCAAACACGTACAAATTTAATTTTAGAAAAATTAATATTATTTAAAAAAATTTAATTAGTAGACCAATTAATAACACGAATAAGGCCATATGCCTTTAAATGTTGGTAACACAAATTTCACTTTGCTTATAAGAAAACTCTAACTTTTTAAAAACAATTCTAAAATATCTCAATAATTTTACATTACTGCCAATGTATTAGTTCTAAGGTCTCCAGGAGTAGAAAATGTCCTTTTAGAAGAAGTCTCAGCATTAAAAGATAAAGAGCTTTAAAATTTAACATGCGTTATTTCAAATGCAATTTGAAAATTAAGAAAACAGAAAATATTAATTTTGCAATTTTCTCATTTTGAGTTGATACTAAATTATATTAGTTTTGTGTGTTTCGCATTGAAAACGAATTTAAAAGAAAATGTCCGATCACCGCTCATAGTTTTTTGATTTTCATTACTTTAAAAAACCCTGTCTCCGTTGAGAAATACTTGCAAAATTTTATTTAACTGCTAGTGACACCATATTAGCCTTCTCTTCTTCGGACACCTAACGTGGTACTTTATGCTTTCCATGGAGATGCATTTAAGTGTTTCTAACCATCTCTTATTTGTGCAAGTTAAACAAAAGAGCAACTCGTATATAACATAAACAGAAAAGCACAGTAAACCTTTATGTGATTGCTAGTTCTTGCTCAGCGTAACGTCGGTTGGCAATTTTTAAAGGTTTTCCTGGATAAGAGTTATTTTCCATTTGTTCTAGAGGTTTTTACAATATATATTTTTTTGTTAACTTGTGTCACCTTTAAGTTTCGAGCCGACATGCATGAATCATTTGATGAAATTCTCTAAGTTCTCTATGAAACTATTATAGCTTTACGTTGTTGGTAGCGAGACTGGGAAAGTAGAAGACCCTTTTGAAATTGAAAATGCCTTTCTGGAAAAGGCAGAATCCACTGTTATCGCGAATGAAAACGATTGGTTGGTTCTTATGGGCATTCTCAGGCGTTTCCTCTACAAACAATTAGACAAGACTGTGTCTTTAAATAAGATCCCAGCATGTGGAAACATGGGCGAATTCTCTTGTCTGTGGCAAGGAACGATGAAAGGGCTGAAATCATTCATTCTATTGCTTTTGTTTTCTTTAAGTGTGTCCAGTGCGCCTTCAACAAAGCCTAACTATGAACAAATTCAGAGAAAACTTTCCACGGCCATGGACAGAAAGTCATTTATTATTACAGTTTCTGCAGTCCCAGGAGAAGGTGCTGATTTTGGGCCGGATACTTTACATACAAAGACGTCAAGGATCCAAGAGGCGATTGACTATGCAGCATCATTGCTTACAAATGTGAACATGATTCCAATCTCTAGAAAGTCGTTGCAGTCCAACGCCCCATTGATTTATTTAGATCCTGGTAGTTTTGAACTCTATGAAACCATTCGGTTACCAGAATGGGGTGGTATTTTTTTGGTGGGCTCAGGAATGCATTCCACTATACTAAAAGATGCAACAAAGGATGGTATCATTATCATCAAACAAAGGATACCCAAAGACGTTGGCATATTTTATGGTCAGCTGAATGAAGTATTATTGGATTTTGGAATACTTGATAATCCTTATCAAACCAGTGTAGCGGGAATTGATCTGACGATGCAGGAAAATATTCCTCATAATCTAGTGACAAGGTTGGCATTATATGGTAATTTTACCGAATTTCATTTGTGTATGGATGGCAATGAAGATAGCTTACTGGATACTATTTTCATTGATGGATATTCTAAGAATGGGACGGAACCACCCATTCTTGGCTTTTCCACTGATGATGGCGCGACTTCCATGAGAGCAATTTATTCATCCAGTCCCAGTGGAGGACGTAGAATTCATTCAAGAAGTGTCAATTTGTTTATTACTGACAGCGTCATTGGTGCTATTTCTAATGCTGCAATTACTAAGGGACATTATGAGATAACCTTTCCAAATAGTATCATCTACATCAAAGACACCTGGTTCAACATTGATACAGAAAGAACACCCTATATATTTGACTTGAGAACAAAGACCCATTACTCCACCATTGCACTAGGTGGCGTGTGGTTTGAAAACTATCCAGCTGGACATTGTTACTTCTATGTCGGAAATGAGACTTTGATAGAGCAAATCCAATTAGAAAACCTCATATTTGGCTATGGAAATGGTACTTTGAAGGCGAAGGACAAATTGGTGCTTTGGAAGTTGGCTTCGTATATTCCTATTATAAGATACCTTCATCTGAGTTGGCGTGGTATCTTGGTATATTGGAACACTTTTGGGTGGCCAAACGAGGCGTGTTTCCAATTTATAGAAAGCCCGTTCCTCCACCTCCAGGACATCCATAATAGCAAAAGTTTGTGTTCCTTTCTTTTTTTTCTTGCATGTTTGTGTCTCTTGCTTCATAAAAATGTTTTCTCAGTTTGTTATTCGTCATCAAGAGTATGTAGCTTTCCGTTAAACTGATCTATAAACCCCTGTTATGTAGGCCAAGGAGTATATCTCTACTTACAAGAACAACCCATCGGGCCTTTAGAGGACAGTAAAATATTTCCTTACATACTCTCAAACAGTTCTCTTGGTCTATATATATATGCAAACCCTGAATAGTCCTCAGCTATCATAGAGATAAACTGAGACATTTCAAACGGAGGAGCCACCCCTACTTGCAACATCTTCTGAAGAAGCTTCCAAACCATGACCTTCACTTATCAACATGAGTCGTGATAAAATACTTTTGGGATTGGATATCAAAAGGTCGAATTTCCCACTTTCTGCAACAATACCTTTGTTGAGAACAATAACATTGTCGGATTCACGTAAAGTACTTAAACGATGGGCAATCACGATGGCACACATATCCTCTTTCTTACGAAGCAACTGCACTGCTTCACTAATAGAAGCCTCACTTTCAACATCCAATGCTGAAGTTGCTTCATCTAAAACTAGAATTCGAGGCTTTCTTACGATTGCTCGAGCAAGGGCAATCCGCTGTCTCTGACCTCCGGAAAGAGATAATCCTCTTTCTCCTACTTGTGTCTCATATCCATTCGGAAGCTCACAAATAAATTGATGAGCATTGGCAATCTTTGTTGCTTCAACAACTCTATCCATGGACACTTCTTTGGCACCATAGACAATATTTTCAAAAATAGTACCATCAAATAAAATCACATCTTGAGGAACTGCTCCAATTTGTTGTCTCAACCAAAAGACGTCAAGCGAATTAATATCATATCCTCCTAAATAAATATGACCCTTTTGTGGAGTATACAATCTTGAAAGCAGCCACAGAATGGTAGATTTACCACAACCACTCATTCCTGTGATAGCCAAAAGTTCACCGGATTTCACTTGAAACGATAAATTTGTAAATACTGGATGCTGAGGTCTGGTTGGATAGTGAAAACAGACATTATCAAATTGAATATTTGGTTTGTAATCATCCAATGGAATGATATAATCACTGTTTTTGTCTTTTTCTAAATCTTCCATGCCAGTCAAAGATGCGGCCTTTCTTTCTATGATAGCAAATATTCTTGAACCAGCTCCTTGTGCACGAGTCAACTGGCCATATCCACTTGCCAAACTAGAAACACTAAAACCAACATTGACAGCATACATTGCGAAAGACGCCAATTGACCAACTGTCATTGCACCATTTAGCACTTGATGTCCTCCAAACCACAAGACAGCCAAAAGAGATGCCTGACCCATAAAGAAACCGCCTCCCATATAGAAACCTTCAGCAATGGCAACTTTTTTGGCAATCTGAAAGGCATTTTCGATTCTTTCTGTATATCGTTGAGTTTCCAATGTTTCTCCGACAAACAAACGAACCGTTCGTATAGCAGCAATACGTTCGGATGCAACTTGGGTCGCAGCAGCTAAAGCATCCTGAAGGTTTCTGGACAGGGAACGAACAAAAGATCCATATAAACCACCCATTATAGTTAGAAATGGAATAAAGGACAATGCTGCTACTGTCAAAGTTGGAGAAAGATAAATAAGAAAACCAATTCCTCCAGTGGTCGTCACTGATGAACGAATGCCGCGAGCAAGATTTTCGGTGAGTGTCTTAGATACAAGAGAAGCATCGTTGGAAAGACGATTAACCAATTCACCACTTTGCCTTTCATCGAAAAAGCTAATTTCTTGTTTCATAAGAGATTGATAGACTTTTTTCCGCAAGTCCCTTGCCATTCTTTCACCAATAGTTGTCATTAGGGACACACGTACAGTCACCGCCACAGCACCAATAGCAAATAAGCCAGCCAATGCAGATGCCATTAGTCGTAATTGATCGATACTATTTGGTAATTGAATGATATCTACAATTTTACCTACTGCTAGAGGAAATATCATAGTAGTACCCACTGACACCATTTGAGCTGCCAAAGCAAAAGTTAACATCTTCTTCTCTGGTTTGGCAAGTGAAAAGAGTTTTTTCCAAGAAACGAATTCTTCCACTGAATTGTTTCCTTTGTCTCCTTTGGCTAATCTTTTTTTCACTTCTTCCCATAGACTTTTTCTTTCATCAGTTTGTGAAGTAGTTTCTGATCTTTTGGTTGAAAAATGACAAGGAGAATAAATCGTTGTTTTAATATTATTACTTGACTGTATGGAAGCAAAAGGTTGCTGCTTTTGTCGTCGTTCGAGCTGAACCAAATGTTCCTTATTCAGACAGGAATTTACTGTTTGATATGAAATACAAGATAATATTTGTTCTGGATGACATAGGTAACGTTGGTATTTTGTAATGGGTTGTCTGAGAGAGAGTCTACTTGTGAGAACTTTTGTAAAGACGCGTTGCCACAAGTTGCAATTCATCGACCAAGTCCTCAAGCAATGCTTCCAATGAGAACCATTTTTGTTGTTGACTTGAAAAGCAAAGATATATTTTGATATGACATTTCTTACTATAAAATGAAGAACATGATCGATGTTACTTTAATAGTCTTGATGCATGTCCACAATGTTCTTTTTGGCTTTACGTTGCTTGTCTTTTATTGTGTCATGTTGCCACAAACATTCCTTAATCATTCTTCTTTACAAGTAGAACCTTTTGGCACTTACTATGTATATCTTCTTACTGAAAATGACAGTGAAGAAGAATTGGAACAACTAGTTGATTTGGTAAACACGTGTTATCGGAGTACACAGTGTTGGACGAACGAAGCATCGTTGATTCAAGGAAAACGCATCACCTTGGAACAACTAAAGGAATATGTGAAAACGTCAGAAATGCTTATTTTGAGGGCAGATCTTTCAAACCCTTCTGTAACAGGTCCTATTCTTCTTGGTTGTGTTCGAACGGGTCCAGTAGAGAACACCGAAGTGGGTCTTTACCTGAACCTGCAGGTTATATAGGTTTGCTATGCTCTCATCCCTCTTCTCAAGGCAAAGGTGTTGGCTCCTTTTTAATTGCAGCTGCAGAGGAAAGATGTCAGAAAGTACACCATTTTACTACAATGGTGATGAACGTGTTGGATGCCAGAACAGAGTTATTAAAATGGTATGAACGAAAAGGTTATTGTCTAACAGAAAGTAGAATCCCTGCCAGACCGTTTATTGAACAGAAAGGCGAACATATGCTGCAGGACTGTAATTTTGTGCTTTTGAAAAAGCTTTTAGACAAAGCAGACTAGACATGTATCGCTGCGGAGAAAAATAGGAGACTGTCTAATGTTGTTTGCTGAGAGAGAATAATAGGATTACTAGTGTTTTAATAAAGATAGAATGATTCTAAGTTTGTTTTCCAGAACGGCGTTTATTGAGGAAGACACTGAAGGCTTGGTTTGTTGTCTCTTTGAATGAGAGAAGGCATTCGTTGGAATATTTATCTTGTTGGAGTTTGTTTTGAATATCTGCACAAATGTCCAAAAATTGGATAGGAGAGTGTATATAGATGTGTTAAGTGTGAGAATATTAATGAAGAGATGACAATATTATTGTTTAACGGATCCTGTAGTATTGCGTCAAGTGTTCTACACAGTGTCATATTGTATGTCATTATTCTATGACACCACAGCTCATCAATGGCTGCCAACTAGAAGACTTTGAGGTGAGTAATGTATGCATGTCAAGATGAACAAGATTTCATATCATTGGAGACATCCTGCACAAAAGGTGAGTGATGATGATACGATGCAATAAAATATTTCCAGAAATACATCAAGATGCCATTGTAATTGCTGCTAATAGAGATACAACGAATAATAATGTGGAAGAGTGAAGACACTCATTGCTCACAAGAATGTGTAGCTATTTAAAGATAATCGGATTAACAAAGACATTCTGGAGACATCATTTTCTGGAAATCACGTGCCATGTTTAACTATGAAAATTAAAAACAAGCTTATTTAATTATGGTCAAGTCACTCTTAAGTGTATGAAATGAGACTACTTGCTGCATTTTTCAAGACCAACATCTCCTCTATGACAGCAACAGTGAATGGGACTCTTGTTGGGAACAATCTTTGGGAGAATACCTAATGCTGTTATATTGGCAGAAAGATGCAGGAAGAATGCTTATTTTACATCACATGATAGTGTGCGAATAATGCTCAATAATTCAGCCACAGTAAAATAAAGGTGTTGGTCTTCAAATCAAGCTGTTGTACAGATACTTCATATTGGATTGGTATCTCTTAGAAAGACAAATGGAGACCGAATGATATATCATTCTGAAATAGGTTACCCTCAAGGAATACTTAGCTGTAACAAACCTAATCATAATCTGAGTCTTTGACGACCAACATTTGAAGGAACTGTAAACAACCAAAGGAAATATTAATAAATATTCCATTGTAAGTGTTCATATTGCTACATTTTGTCTGATTATACACAATGTCCATACTTTTCTATAGTCTTTGGGCATTTTACACTGTTGGCAAATTCTTTATTTTCATCAATGGGGTGCATCATCAACCTGAGCAAAACATCAAAAATTCCAAGTGCGAAATCTCAGTGAAAAATTCAAACCAAGTGATATTGTGTGAGAATATGACAAAAACAACACGACTTATAGACCGCTTGTAAAGAGACACGCTTGTAAAGTGGTTCTTATGCGAATGCACGAAACCTTTGTTTCTCTTTGTTCTTAGTTTATTTACTTGACATTAAAGATGAAATGACTCCTCGAAGAAAATTGCTAGTGCCTTTTCTATTTTGTGCAGCTGCTTTTGCTGGGAAACAAGTATATGATAAGAGAAGGAAAGGCGAACAGTTGGATGTTTTGGAAGAGGATAGCCTGAAAGCCATAGCAAAATATGCCTTGCGTTGTAGCCTTAAGGGCAAATATATTGACTGCAGTATCGGATAAGGAGCATAGGAAACTATTGAGTGGCTGGTATTTACAACTCCTTGTAGAGAATAGTGAAGATTCAAGCAAGTATTTAAATGTTCTACAGACGATAAGGAAACAAAGCGTGAGAAGAAGTTTTCAAGGGTATCCAGAACAGGAACAATGGGTTCGGGTTGTATTGCAACAACATATTGGAAACCAACTAACTTTTCTAGCAAGAAGTCGTGTTGGAGAACAGGAAACACAACAGACCGCTTGTAAAGCGCTATCAGTTATTTTGGCAAAAAGTGCTGTCAGTAATTACTCTCAAATAGAAGTAAAGAATAGGCTTAGAATGGCACTTGCAAACGAACCAATGTTGGTACCTGAACTTTGTCTCTTGCGCAATGTGGACCCTCGTCTATTGGAGGAAGCCTCTATAGCAGTGTATGAATCTAGTGAAAGCTTATGGAGACAAGATTTACAAGACGAACATCACGTGAATGTGGCACTTCGGGAGCTTTTAATGACAACATTACAGAGAAAAGTAGAACAGAGCTCGAGTAGTAGCTCTCATATGGATGATTATGGCTTCACTAGTCCCGCTGTCGAGTGGGATCCTTTCACTGATCCATCTTTGGTAGCAAAAAGTAGAAGAGCAATATTGCGGATAATCAATAAGGCAGTTGTACAAGATTCAGCCTGCATTGGACGTGTATTAGAAGCTGGTGGTTTAGAAATATTAAAGACATTGGCAGATATCTTATACACGGAATTATCCGATGCATACAAAGCAAGAGAAAACACAGACGTTATTTTTACTGAAGTTGCCAGACTGGTTGCTAACTTGGTCATGTTGAAGGAAGGAAGACAAAGAGCCATCGTATTGCAATGGCCACAAATATTAGTGGATTGGTTGAACAGTCAAGATATTTATGAGAAGAATAGTAATCTATCATTAGAAATACATCGTGCCATAGCAAATTTACAACCAGGCAGCAAATCAAAGTATCCTGATGGAATTTTCCTAATTTATCCTACATATAAGCAACCTTTGGAGCCTGAACTAGATGTGATTTTGGTGCATGGACTATTAGGAGGTCCCTTAAGAACATGGCGTACATGGGATCGTCAAACCAGTCGTATAGTAGAACCGGACTATTTTGCTTCCGAACAGAATGAAAGTGACGAAGAAAGGGTAACCGAATTAGAAAATAATGCTCTGCCGAGGAATGACATGAAGACATTGACTGTATGGCCTAGAGATTGGCTTCCTAATGAGCTTCCAAATATACGCGTCATAAGTGTAAGTTATGGCACGTCAATCAGTGCGTGGAGAAGTCATGGCTTACCTTTGAAACATCAAGCAACTGATCTTTTAGACAAGTTATGTTTTGTAGGCATTGGAAACAAGCCATGTGTCTTTATAGCTCATTCCTATGGTGGTCTTGTTATTAAAGAAGCTTTAGTGGTCGCAGCAAATAGTTCGAATGAGAAATATCGGCAGCTTGCATGTGCTGTACAAGGCATCGTTTTCTTTTCGACTCCTCATCTTGGTTCACCTATTGTGGGATATTTGAAACGAGCCATCGTTGGTAGTACATTCCGTCCATCTGTAGCAGTTTATGAAATGTATCCTGGTTCAGAAATGCTGTTAGATTTGAATGAAAAATTCAAACAAGTGGTAAAGACAGGTGACATCCATACTTCATTTGATGATGAAAAAGGAGAAGAAAACAAGCAATCCAAGGCAATGAAATGGAACAAGAAAGCACTTGAAATTTTAAGTATTGGTGAGACACAACCCACCAGGTTAACTCAGTGGAGTACACAATACATTACCAGTGTACTTGTACCTCCAGAAACTGCCAATCCAGGTATCGGAAGATTCATTCCTGTAGAAGACGCAGACCATTTAACGGTGTGTAAACCAAGTAGCTTGGAAGACATCCGTTATCGAGAAGTCGCACAATTGCTTCATCGAGTCATGAAAAATATATCGTCTTCAACGAGTGCAGAGTAAACATTTTTATGGCACGATAGAGGACAGAATTTCACGCCATTTTATAATGAAACTTCAAAAAATGAAATGGGTTTTCAGATTCTTTATCCTGATGAGCAAGATAATATGAAGCAAGATTATATTTTATTCTACCCTTATCAACGAATATCTGTCTACTGTGCAACGTGATTGCTAAATTTATTCAAGCTTGCTTGATACCGTGTTTCTTCAATTCTGGAAAACGAATATAATAGACAGGTTCTGAGATGTATTCTGCGACAACTTGGTGACCAGCAAACCATCTTCCATTCAACCCTTGTTTTGCTTTGGTTGCATCCGACATCTTTTCGAACTGTAAATAAACTATGCCTGCACTGTTTTTATCTACGAAAATATGCCTAAGTATATCGGTTAGAAGATACACCTTGGTCTCAAAGCATGCTGAATTACCGCAATGGACCAAACTTGGAAATACATTCATCTCGGACATCTTCCTGTATTTCGAGATGGAAGTTCGGTTCAGTCTCTTGGACAGGATCAAACATATTCCGCAACATCAGACAAGTAGAAGGCGACAAAGAATGCACCAATGGTGGATTATATCCTTGACGAGTAGGTACAGTGCCTGGTTTTTGTGGAGACTTATCTGGGTAGCCACCTGGACTAATACCATTGGGAGAAACGTATGAACTAGTAGACTTTGTATTGAGAGACTCTCCTCTAGCTAGTCTCTGCATCAGTTGAGTTCGCTGTGTTGCACTCAACGCCATTCCACTATCTCCTCCTTCATCTAACTCACTTATATATGCTCCGTAACCATAGCTACTACTACTACCCATTAGACTCTGGGTAGCAAGAGTACTTGGAATACCCGAAGGAATTGCTCCCAAAGTTTGAAGCTTTTGTGCTTCTGCCGTTGCTAAACCAATCTAAAAAGTAATCAGCATCAGATATTTGTCAACAAGAACAAGCAAACCTTTAGAGGCCTTCCCGCTAGATCCAATCCATTTAATTGATCCAAAGCCTTTTTTGCGTCTTCATGTTTCTTAAATTGAACAAAGCCAAAGCCACGCGAACGACCAGTCTCAGGATCCCTATGAAGCTGTAACGAAACGACTTCACCAAAAGGTTCAAAAATTGTGCGCAAATCATCTTCACTTATTGAAAAATGAATCGATCCAACATATAATTTCGTAAACGTAAGCGGATTGGAACCTTTGGAACCGTCATGTAAATAAACTTACAAAGATTGTGAATTTTCCTTGCTTACTTGGACTGGTATCTCCACCACTCCACTCTTGAAGTTCTGCCAGACGAGCTTGCTGTGCTGCAGCTGCTTCTCGAGCTGCCATTTCTGCTGCAATGTTTTTCTCCGCTTCCGATGGTTTAATTGCCACTGGATAGCCACACAATTGTTGCCCAGCTAGCCTCATTGCGGAAGGAATGGCTTCCTTATAATAAAACTCAACGTAGGCAGCCCTGCAATCTCATATTCAGCTTCCAAACATTTTCAAATCAGTCCACCTACCCCTTATGTCTACCAGAACGCTTGTCAATAATCATTCGAATGTCTCTCACCTTTCCGGCCGCACTAAAAAAGTCATATACATCTTTTTCTGTCACTTTTTGAGCCAGTTGCCATACGAAAATAGTTCTCAAGTCTCGTTCAAAGTCAGGAAAACTATTATCTACTTCCCTCTCTCTTAATTTTCTTTCTTCATCTGGATCACGGAACTGTTTCGACCGGTCAGCACCAGCGGTCTCCAAAGAGGAAGCTCGAGAACGTCGTTCAGTGTGTTGAGGTTCCAATTTTCTCCGTGAACTCGAGGACCTAGAGGAGTGATTTCTTTCTGATTTCCGTCTAGAATCTCTGTTCAAACTGGTTGACCTCGAACGTTCTCGATATCGTTTCCTCCTATCTAAAGATCTACTTCTGTGACTTCTTCTTCTACTGTGGGAGTGCGAACGAGATCTAAACTACAAATGAGTCGTCGACCTTACTAGTTGTTTTAACACAAACCTTCGTCGCCGGTGGGTATCAGGTGACCTTGAACGTGAATGCCTTCTTGACCGACGTTCCAGACTTTTTCTTTCGTCCTTGTCACCATAACTCTTAGAATTACTTTCCAAAATGTTATTATCAACCATTGAATCTGCTTTCTCACTTGTTTCTGTTGTATTCGCCGACAGTCCCAGTGCTCTGTTTAGGTAAGCTTCTGTATCTATACTATTCTCTGTCACTTCTGTCATACTCTTGCAACGTTAGCACTGTATTAATACAGTTAAACCACTGTTGTTAAAGTGAAATAAAAACTAACTGAAAAAAGGCGCTTTTTCTCTGCTACCACGTTGCTCGATGCTCACTTTTCTCACGCGGTGTGTGTTTCCCACTTGAATTGGTCTAACAACAATTCTTCTCAGTGGCTTGGGATCCGTTTGACACTTCCCATGAGCAATTCTTTATGGTTGCTGCACATTTTTCACTTTTAGTAATTTCCTTTGTTATGAAATCATTGTTTTTCGATGTCAATGAATGAGACTATATCACTGCTTGTATTAGATAAAAGATTGCTTGTTCGCATTCTCTCAACACCAAGGGAAATATCTTGTTTAAAAAAACTGAAAATTTGAAATGGCGTTGGATGAATCATAAGAATGTCAGGGGATACTCCTGTGGAACTCCTTGGGAAACATTGCTCTCTAAAAGAGTGCAACAGACTGGACTTTCTTCCTTATACATGTCCAGATTGCGAACAAGTGTTTTGTGGAGAGCATAGACAACCTACTGTACACAACTGCACATCCCTCAAGTCCGAGAAACAAAGTGTCCAGCAGCTTAAGCAACTTCCCATGTGGGTGACAGAGCTTGTTTAACGTTTGAAAAAAGAATTGACGTATGTATTTAGCTGTTCGGTTGCTAACTGTACTACCATCTCTGTAACCAAGTGTTTGAGATGCAATCAGTCGTTATGTGCGTCACACCGTAACCCAGAAAGTCATAAATGTGTGGAGCAAGTGAAAACAACGAAAACAAAGCTTGAGAAGAAACATAGTAGAAATATATTTGAAAAACTTGCAGACAAACTGCAGAATCACCTTAAAGCCAAAGATAAGCCAACGTCGAAGACAGCAACAACTATCCTACAGATGAAAGCCAAAAGGAACGCAAAAGGAAACCCTGAGATTCCTTTGAACGAACGAGTTTACTTGCAAGTTTATGTCGACCCAAATTTGAAAAATGTTGAACCTATATACTTGTTTTATAATAAGAATATGACGGTTGGTCGACTCTTGGATGAAGTTTGTGATATGTTTGGAATTGTTAATCGGAACCATGAGAGTACTGATAGCAGATTGGTGTTTCGACTAACTGACTCTTCTACAGCTTTACAATCTTCTCAAACGTTATCTTTATTAAAAAAGAAAGATGGTTTTGTACAACTTGTGCTGGGAACGCAAAAGAATACTGCAACTTGAAGTTCATACGTTTAGAATGAGTCTCTGTCTATCATCCATTTAAGAAATCGTTTGTTTCGTCCTTTGCAGAAGACGTTTTCTGATGTGGTTGAGAAGGAACCGTATTATTGTTGTTGTTATTAGATATTTGCGATGTAGCAACTGATGAAAGACAAGTCGGTGGTGGAACAAGTACTCTTCTAACCGACTGAATTTCTACATCAGCAGGACTTTTGATTTTTGGAATTTCATCGTGTTGAAGTCGTTCTCGTTTTCTCCACTTATAAAATTGTTGATCATCAGCATCTTGTCTATTCCCCTTTTCATAAAACTGAGGAAGAAATCGCTCTATTCGAATATCTTTTTGTCCTTGAGGAAAATGAAGTTTTGCTTCATGAGAATAGAAATATCGCTGATACCGGGGCAATCTAGATGCTTTCTTCTAATCGAATGATTAGTACATCTATGATAGCCCCATGAGTGTACTTACTCTGATACCTAGTTCGTCAAGTTCATTCCTTTCTATTAATCTTTGATATTCTTCTGTTTCTTTTGCTTCTATTTCTAAATGGTCTCGAAACCAAGCCGGCAGATCATTCGGTAAGGTTACCAAATCCACATCGAACAATTCTATAAACTGCTCATTCACATAACGGGTTTTGGATGCTGCGAAGGCTCTATATTCATGAACTATTGCGTTCAAGCTCCAGTTCTGTAAACGCCTTAAACAACCAACGAGAATCCCCACTTGGTGAATTCCCACTGGTGTCACATATTAATATTGGATGGGTATTTCGATCGAGTACCCATTCAAGTCCGTCTTTGACCAGTTCTTCACTCATAGGTTTCCAAGAAATTTCGGTTACTAACCCACGGCTTCCGAGATGAACGAGATTGATAGCGTTTTCTTCCAGAAAGTTGCTCACTACTTTGGTAGGTACCTCTGCAGATAGGAGAAGCACTGTTTTTAAGTTTAGTAGTTTAATGAATAGAAAACTTATAGGGAAAAAAAGGTTGGAACGGTAGATTCCAGACTCCACTATGCCGAACATTTCTGGAGGGCAAAGTTGTTGTGACATGGTATCTTAAAACTGAACAAGTCTTACAGTCTTTCTTTTCCAAGTTTTTGTTTCTTTTCCAATAGTTTTTTTGTTGCTGTTTGGAAGTCAGAACGAACGCTCTATTGGGACTTGTAATGGCAAGCGAGAAGGAAAAGAAACAGCAGTTTTTTCTTCCTTGTCACTCCTTGCAGGTTAACTCGCAAAGTTCAAGATGAACATAAACGTTATTTCAACTGGTTAATAATTGTTTATGTTTCTGTACAGCATCAAAGTCATTTCTTTTTTGAAAAGTTTCCTTTCCATACCAACAAAAACGGATGCAAAACATCAACCACCATATGGACAGTCATTGGTGATTATTGAAGATCTTAGAGGCGTTGCATGTCGTTCGCTTTCGTCAACGTTGGAAACAATGGTCTTATTGGGAGTTGGTCCTCTTCTCGTTCAGAAAGAAAACTTCAACTGACAGCTTGCAACTGCAAATGCTTGATCAGGGGCTTTTTAAAAAGCTCTGAGTTTCAGTTTTTTAGCAAGCAACGAGCAGCAAAAAAGCAACTATGGTGCAAACCGTGTTTCTTGATTCGAGGGCAGTCTGAGCAACAGGATTCAGAGGGAGATACAGAAAATGCGGATTCTATCCGAATGAGAGACCACTTGAAAAATGGTCCTTTGAAGGTTACAACAGGTGCTCTACCTGAAAGGGTTGTTGTGGTGGTTTTTTGCTTCTTGAGTTTTGTGATATGTAATATGGACCGAGTCAATGTGTCTGTTGCTATTCTACCAATGGCTGGGCAGTTTGGTTGGAGTCAGAGCACCGTTGGACTTATTCAGAGTGCATTCTTCTGGGGTTATTTAGTCACACAGGTTAGTGTCGGGTTAACTATTTCGGTTATGAAGAAATTGGTGAACAGCGTCAAATAAGATTCCAGGTGGTTACTTGGCGGATAAATACGGCGGGAAGCACGTTTTAGGGTTGGGCGTTCTTTCTTGGAGCTTAATGACGTTTATAACTCCATTTGCGGCGGCTTATCCGCTTCCTGTACTGTTGCTTTCAAGAGCATTATTAGGCTTCGGTGAAGGAGTTGCAATGCCGGCAATGAACCAGATGGTTTCAAAATGGGTACCTAGTGGAGAAAGAAGTCGTTCACTTTCTTTGATTTATTCTGGTATGTATTTTGGTTCGGTCATTGGACTGTTGGCTTGTCCCAAGTTGATTTCAACCTTTGGTTGGCATTCGGTTTTCACCAGTTTTGGGTTACTTGGCATTATTTGGTGGTTGTTCTGGAATGCTCTGGTTTCTTCAAACCCGGGAAAGAGTAATAGAATATCGAAAGAGGAGAAAATGTATATCATGAATCAAACGAATAATTTGGGAACGAAAAAGAGAACGACTGGCAATATTCCTTGGAGTCTATTGTTTTCAAAGAAAGCAACTTGGGCAATTATCGTTGCTCATTTTTGCACAACATGGGGCTATTTTGTGTTGTTAACTTGGTTACCAACCTATTTCAACCAACATGTAAGTTCAACATAGTCTTTGATTGAACATTTTCCTTTGCTAAAAGATATGACCTAGTTGGGTTTGAATCTGGCTTCGTCTTCCATATTTTCCATCCTTCCATGGCTATCTATGGCAGTATCTGCCAACTTTGGTGGTTGGTGCGCCGATTATCTGTTGTCTCGTGGATTTTCCGTAACTTTTGTTCGGAAATTGCTGCAAACGATTGGACTCATGGGTCCCGCATTGTTTCTTAGTATTGTTTGTTTTGTCAGCCATCCTGCAACTGCTGTGTTGTGTATGGCATTGGCCTTAGGATTGGGTAGTTTTGCACAATCCGGGGTCTATGCCAATCATCAGGATATAGGTCCTGATTATGCAGGTATCTTGTTGGGAATTTCGAACAGTTTTGCTGCAATACCTGGCATTGTTGGAGTGGCTCTGACGGGTTATATTTTAGACCGCACAGGAGGGGCATGGTCTTTGGTATTCGCATTAGCCATTGGATTTTATATTATAGGAACACTCGTATATAATTTGTTAGGAACCGGAGAACGAGTATTTTAATGCATGTTACACAATATTTGAATACGATGGATGCCGCAATTGGCTCTATTGATGGCAATAAAGACGTGGTCAGGCTTGCAAAAATTGGCAACAACGCTGGTGAACATACCAAAACTGGGAAATTTTCCAACCAATAACAAATTTCTTGAAAAATTTGTTGCGTTGGACGATGATTACTCGTATCAATAGCGATAACACGTCCCTATGAAAGCATGAACATGACGACTTGCACAATTGATCAATTGATGTTCTACCTTGAATACTTGTAGAATGGATGGACAACTCGAACGAAAATGAACAAGTCTCTTTCTCATAGTTTCTTCGTTATCATCCATTCTTCTTTGAAGAAATGGTAGTCTTTTGGATGGAGGAGGAAAATATCGAGAATGATAGATAATACCGGTAGAGGGATCATACAACCTTTCTCTCATCCACTCTATCATTCAATTGAGTGGATTAGAAAGAGGAAAGAAATGCGCGTTTCTCTATTTACCGATGGCATCCTCATCAGAACGGTTGAGAAGAAATACCAAGTCAACCATAATATCATAGTCCTGCATAGAAAGACCCTGATAGACTCGAAATTTAGTGGCCAACCAACGATAATCTAAAGTTTTCAAATTCCGTACTTGTGAAGCGTTTCTTGGGAAACCATCTAAAATATACCCGAATCTCTGACAATCTTCTTGTGCAATACGATTAGACACTAGCTGCAACTAGCTCTTTCATCAGTTGCGGAAAGGAAAAAGAAGCCATGTTCTACCAACCACGACATTATCGGGCAACAACTCTCCGCAGGCCATTCTTTCCTTTGCAAATAGTCCTAAAGGCGTTCTCTATCAGCAAGTAGCTGTCGGATTAAAAGAGGGGTTTTAAAATACAAACTTCTACCTTTTCCACTTCATCTCTTAGTATCTGACCAGTTGAAAGATGAGCCATGCCGTATTTTGCACTATAATACAAGGTCAAGAAACAAGACACGCGGATATGTACGAGCCCACCTTAACAATGGAGCTTGCGTTCCTTTTCCACTACATGGTTTCCCAATAAAACATACTCGTCTACATAATGGACCGCTTGGGGCAGTGTCTTCTGTTGCAGCAGTCACTGTTGAGGGCTGTTCATAACTGGCAACTAGAATTGCGAATAATGGAGAAGACGCTGTGGAGAAAATATTAATAGTCTCCAAAACATATTGCGTAGACAATCATGAAATTTCGTACATGAAAACAAAAGCCTTCTTCTTGTTGTAGTATTCCATGAAGTTGTTGTCAGGAAGAGAAGATCACTCGTCATCTCCAAGTGAATTCAAATGTCCAATGGAACAAAAGAGTGGGAAAGGGCGCGAATGAAAAAAGAAAGTGACTCGAGCTTCACGAGATGTTATGGGTATCTTCCGTCACCAAGTAAGATTTTTAGATAGGAAACTATTTCCTTTTGAAACTTATTCGTTTCGGAACATTGGTCTGTTTAGGGTACAAATTATGACTAAACCTATTGTATACTATCAAACCTGAAGGTAAAAATGAAGTCATTGATTAGCAATTTGACCTGTTGTTTAGCACTATCATTCTAGCGCAAAGAATTTTCGTAATCTATAATCAAAAGCATCAATCTACGTTGATCACTTGAGCATTTTTATGAAAGTTTGACATCAACAGGATATTACAGGTTATTATGGACTGAATATGACTATTCATCCTTCATCTGTCTCACTTTACGTATCAAAACGATAGAGTTTCAACAATTGGCAATGAAGATTTAAATGACAAAATGCTGGAGTACTGCTTCAGACAGAAAATTTCACACTTTTACCCTATAGAATATGTTGAAGTGTGCTTTCAGTGCAAGCAAGCAACAACTAGAAAATTGCCTAATCTATTTAGGATTTTTTCACAATGAAATAAATTGGTCAATGTACAAGTTTTAAGCATTTTTTGCTCTTTTGCTGTTCCTAACGTGCACCTAGAGGGAAAAATGAACTTGAAAGTTTTTGTGGAATAATAAGATGTATGTTGGTCGTGGAACCTTGTGAAAATTCTAAAATTGGCCATATCTTGTGTAGATATATACAGAAAGTCATATTTACAACAAGGGTCGTTTTGGTCAGAACTACTGCCCACAACTGTTAAAGATATATGTGTTATAAGGAACATTTCTAAGGAAATTTAGTTTGAGAGTTTACACTTGTCTCTTGAAGAAAACGAATGGCATCGCCATGCAATGATCACACGCAGCATTTTCAAGTTGGGCTAGGGATTGCAACGCTTTTGAAAATGACACTACTCAACACGAACATCTATTTGAAAGGGGAAAAAACATTCTCCTTTGCAGTCGATGTTCATCCAGTGGTTCTATTGAATATTGCAGACCATCAAATGCGACGTAGTGAAAGGCAACATAGGGTCATAGGAACTTTACTGGGGAGAGTGAACGTCGACGGTACGGTGGAGATAACCGAGTCTTTTCCAGTTCCACATAGTGAAACAGCAGAAGAAGTAGCAGTAGATATTGATTATCATAGAACGATGTATGAATTGACTAGAAGAGTTTCTACTGACGAGGTGATTGGCTGGTATGCCACCGGGGGTGCACCTGATGAGAACTCTGTGCTGATTCACGAATTTTATTGTCGAGAATGTACACCTGGACTTGTTCCTGTTCATTTGTTGTTGGATGCGGAACAAAAAAACGACTTGGAAACGAAAGCATATATCAGCTGTGTAAGAAAAATTGGCGACCAACCCATCAGTACAGAGTTTCGGCAAGTAGAACTTCGAATTATTTCCGGAGTTTCTGAAGCTGTGGGATACGAAGGATTATTACAAGCAGTACGTCACGAAGAGAAAAAAAATTTGCGTTCCGTATCAGCGGAGTTTGACAATCTACAGAGTAGTCTACAAAAGTTGTTGTTGCTCTTGGAGAAAGTAGAAAGTTATGTGAAACAAGTAACCAGTGGAAAGAAGAGAGGAGATATTGCTGTTGGTCGTTATCTTTCAGATACTTTATCCATGATACCTCATTTAGATGGTAGCCATTTTCAAAAGCTGTTTAGCGACAACTTGAGAGATCTTTTAATGATTCTCTATTTGGACAAGTTGACATGGGCTAATGTGATGTTGGCAGAGAAACTTTTAACCGTCAACTTTGATAGTTCATCTTTATAATAGTAAGTTGTTGAATAAGAAACATCGAATAAATCTTGAAAGGTTCAGTCATCTGTTGTATTTCTTTTGGTGTGAAACGCCTCATAAGTGTCCTCTGTATTCTTTTCACTTTTTGTTGGGCTGTCACCTGTTGCATTATTATTGTTGTTGTTGTTGTTCGTATTTACAGCAGAATTGGTTGCTTTGCTTTGATGAGATGATGGCAAAGGACTGGTCACATTCGAACCCCCCGGTCCTTTGATTCTCATTGTGCCACTTGGTGATGTCTGTGAAGATGAAGCAACAGACTCTTTCTTCATTTCTTTCTTTCCATCTTCTGAAGCGTTGGTTAGTTCCAATGAAACAGGTTTAACACTGGTTCCTTCATGTTCATGACGACTACGACCACTCGACGAGTCTTTTGAAGTACTGTTAGTACCATTGTTTGACTGTATATATTCCTGCGACTGATCATTCTGTCCAAAAGAACGATATGGGGCATATCTAAAAATTATTAAGAAAACAGAATGATCAATAAAAAGCATGACATACTTGTCGGGATCCGAACCTTCTCTCAAGTCACGAACAACACTCGATGCAAGACGAGCATGGTGACTCCGAATAATATTATAAACAGAAAACAATATTTCTTGTTGAACACGTCGAAATTCTCCCAGAAATACAGTTTTTGTATAACAACTCAACCAAATATTAACAGAATATTCACCAAATCCATCAAACCACACCATTCGATGCTGTTTGGGGTCGAGTTCTGGATGAAGATCCAGCAGGGTTTGTATGTCTCTTATGATATTTTTAATAACACACATATCCTGATAATCAGAACAATAAGAAAACGTGTTGAATATTTCATTTCCAAGGATCAACTTACTTCCATTGCAAGGCCTATGGTATGTTTGATTCGTCGGTTGGTCATTCGAGAAGGATTCTCAACCACCAATGTAGAAAAACGAGAGTTTGGTATATACAAAGGTCGTTTTTCCCAAGTACGAATTCGAGTAAGATACCATCCTATTTCTTCGACTGAACCATCAATTTGTTCATTTTCGATACTATCATGAGTTAGAAAATGGTTCATTTTCAACGATAGAATATTTTATTACCTTCTCACCCAATCTCCGACAGCAAAAGGTTGAGTCAAATAGATCATAAAACCACCAAAAAAATTACTAATAATTTCTCTTCCGGCAAAACCTATTGCAACACCACCAATTCCACCAAAGGCCAATACAGTTTGAATATTGATGCCAAAGGTATCTAAAGAAATTAAAAGAGCTATTCCAGAAACAGCTACTGTCATGACACGAGAAAGAGCATCTACTTGTGCCTTATTTACTCGTGCATCATAAGTAGAACTTTCCATGAATCGCGAACGAATTCGTTCTATCCATCTCAATAAAAACCAAGTGGCTGAAAAAATTACTACCAGTTCTCTTAAAGGTCTTATATATTTCAAGAGGCCTGTTGCAGCTAAGGGTCTAGAAACAAATTCCGCCACTGATGTAATGACAGTAGAGACTGCTAAGAACTCAAGAGGTCGCTGCATACATTCAAAAACACTTTGTTCATAACGTAGTTGACCAGAATTGGGGTCAATACGAGCATGCACCCATCGCAAAGTTCGATTCACTCCAGCTCGGAGTAACAAGATCAAAGCAACAATAAGAGTAAATTGTGACAACAATGCAACAGTCTCTTTTCGGGTAGGGAATCGAACATTGGAAAGAAAACCATCTTCAATCAGTGCAACTTGACGAACGTGTTCAATGGTGTCTCCAAGCCAATGAGAGGCACGATTAAACCAACTTCGAAATGCAACTGGTTTCTCGGATACCATATCCTTAGATATGCTACTGGTATCATTGGATGAAGCATGCTTCTCAGTATTCAAGGCAGGAGACTCTTCTAAAGACTGTTTGTTCTCGGGAGTATTGGAAGCATTTGGTGAATCTCTGGTACCTTCTTCCTTGGTATTTTTTGAATTATCCGAGGAATTTTGTTTCTCAGCTTCTGGAATTGTTTGAAATCTTTTCTCTGATAACGAGTTATGAGTATTTGGTACTGGATTCACCTTTTTTGATTCCGATGGCATCTCTATCTTCTCTTCTTTTGCTTTCGTTGCATCTAGGGCATTCTTCTGTTGTAGTCTCTCTCTTATCAGTGCTTCTTCCAGAGCTTCGTATCCGGTGTTTTTCACTTGTAAAACTGTGGATTCTTCGACAGAATTTCCCACTCCCACCGGGTAATCAGCTGACCAAACAAGTTCAGCGGAGAACTTGTATGACCACTCAACAAAACAAAAATTCCACACAATAAGGCATTGTATTAGGATTTGTAAAAAAAGTTTAAGCGAATAGAAAACCAATTTCTTCAAGTATTCGAGCGAGAAGTTTCCGTCAATGTACCATTTCCGCAACAGCCAACATGGAAGGGTCAACGCTTTCATTGAAAGACGCTTATGGATGTAGCAAGGTAGTTTCTCTTGAAAAGAATCCGTCCTCATCTGTCTGCAAGTCAACTTATTTCTCAAAACTTGACTACATAACAGAATGGCTCCATTCCCACACTGTCTCTTCTTTCGTGAAAAGCAAAGAAGCGTTTGGTAAAACCTGTTTCGGGGTTCCCACCAGATACAACGTTTCGGAAACCGAAAGGTTTGTGACTCAAGGAAACATTTCTATCATGTTTCAATGACTTGGAGTCCATCTGTCTCGTTGAGCCGACTTTTAAATTACTTGCAACATTTCAGAAAAGGATGGGATTCAATGTCTCTCTCGGAGCATTCCCATTTGTGATCTTTTATCATGTTTCATTAGCAAAAGAACAAGTTAAGTGATGAAAAGGATTCATAGTATCTTGTGTAGTTACGTTGTCCGATTCTTGTGTGATTTATTTCTAATACCAATCTTGCAGCTAAAGATAAAAGGAGTGTTATTGAGATGCACTTGCAAGTCTAGAAGCACTTCAATATACTGATTCAAATAAAAGCAAGAAAAACTACTATGCATGGGGTTACCAACAAATGCTTTGTCTTCTCAGTTGCAAGTATTTCCATAGAAAGAACCCTGTATAGAAACTATTTTCAGTGGTGGAGTGGAAATATTACGATTAATGTGTTCGTGTGATACAATATGCAGCATTCATCATTTCAAAATAAAATTTTGTTGTTGACAACTCTCTTGAAAGAGGCCAAAGTTGCAAAAGAAATTCCTGCAAATCAATAAGTGTCAATTGTTGGAGCAACAAATTGGGATAGGCAATGATCTCCGCTAGCCTCTTCCTGGTATATTCTCCGAGGTTGCCTTGGAGACCCAAGTTCACCTTAATTAATATGAGTCATCTCCAACATTGTCAGACACATAGAATAAGACTGTTGAGCTCACATGATATTCACTTGGCGGCTGCACCTCGGGTAGAATCCAAAACAGTATCCATTCGATTTTTACCAGATGACTTTGTAGTGAATGCACAAGTAAGTATAGATTCAACGAAAATTTACAACTTATATAGCCATAATAGTGTGGAAAGAAACTACTCGATGTAGCCATTGAAGCGGGTCAATTAAAGGAGTCTCCACAAGAGCCTTTCTGTCGAGATGGTGGTTGCTATAAGTGTGAAATGGAAGTGGCCGGTTTCTCTTTTCCAGAATCTCCTCTCATTCGTACTTGTAAATATGTGGTTCCTGAGACAAACAGTGAGATTTGTTTGACAAGGTACGTAACAAAAGTTACTCGTTTTGTTGTGTTTCTTATGCAGATTTTACAAGAGTGGATGAAGTGTGGGCAGAAAATCTGTTATAGAGCTGATGATAAGACGCAGTAGGTAGAGAGTTTGACAGTGAGCGGCAGATTCTTCCCATATTGAGATGGATGAAACCAGACAAGTTAAATTCTATCATAAAATATCTCTACAAGAAAGGATTATATTACGTTTATGTTGTTGATCCTTATCAAGTTTCCCTTTCATTTAAGAAAGCTTTGCTTTAGTTAGCATATATGGGTCTTTTGTCATTTTCAAAAGCATTTGAGAGATACATCGCATGTTGATGTCCTTTTATGAGCATTGTTGAGACTTGCTTTTGTAAGAAGCAAACATAAAGCACCACCATATATGTATATATCTTCTAACAAGATGTTCCTGGTAATATTAACATCTCCAACTTGTGGCAGTGCCGACAAAAAAAGAGACTGTATCATAGTAACCATGGTCTTTCTCAGGTATACAGACATATACATATGGCCAACTGGTAGAGCTTTCAATATGTCTATTTCCCGGTTATGGCCGTGATAACCTTTCAGTCTTGTTTGAAAATGCAACTTCAATCAAGAGTATTATCCTTATTTAAAAAATTGCAACATACTTTGTTCCGATCATATGCATTCATAGAGACAGTAGAAAAGCAAAAATATCTCACATCCGATGAATAACCATGGTTGTAGTATAAGACAAGTGGCTCTAAAATGCAACAAATGATTTTCTTGTTACCGTTAGTTTCTTCTAGCAAAACAGTTTCCGACCTTTAATAGTATGCAGTCTTTTGTGTTGTATATTTAGGCCATTGCTTGCTTGTTCCATCCACACTTTATCACAAATTCTTCAAACTTTACCATTTTTTGCCTATTCATTTGTGACTTGTAGCTAAATATGAACAGTAATAACAAATCTATAGCAAAATGTATTGTCTGTTGTTTTAAAACTGTAGTCTTTCAGAGTTGTTCAAGCTGAATGGTAATTTCATTCATCGCTCATTCATTGTCTCAATTTATATAGTTTCGGCAATATCGGTGTGTTAGGCGACCGACCATCTGTCAGTCAACCCACCCTCGACGTTTGCTGCCTGAAGTTTTCGTACGAAAGTTTGGTTTTCTTTTGTGCGTAAACTGGTGATGGTACGTGAGATTCAGAAAATAACCTAGCATAATAACACTGTTTCAGGCTCAGAATTCAAGTTTTCATCCAAAAGCATATCCCTTGGCGGACGCTCAACTAACGGTGCAAATTCTAGACTTAGTGAGACAAGCATCGAACTACAAGCAACTTAGAAAAGGAGCCAATGAAGCTACAAAGACTCTTAATCGTGGTATTTCTGAGTTTGTTGTTCTAGCTGCTGATACAGAGCCCCTAGAAATATTGTTGCATCTTCCTCTACTTTGTGAAGACAAGGTACGTAGTATTGTCTTTCGTTGAATATTAATCACTGTTGTAGAATGTTCCCTATGTCTATGTTCCTTCTAAAGAAGCGTTGGGAAGAGCCTGTGGCGTTTCACGTTCAGTGATTGCTTGCTCTATTACAGTGAACGAAGGCTCACAACTGAAGAACCAAATTAGGAATATCAGAGATCAGATAGAGAGATTGCTTTTGTAGTGATTGATAGTTGGTTTTTTTACTTGTTATCGTGAATAGGAACCAACGAGTGAATAGATACTCGTTGCTTTCAAGTAAAATGACACATGGAGCATTTTTGTTTTTTAAGGTTACACAACAAAATGCACAAGATTAGCTATCCAATGTTGTGGTTAAGAAACTTGGAGTTGGCAAGGTTTTCCTCGCCAGTGTGTTGTGTTGATGCTTTGCCATTGTTCATAAGAGTGAAATAATTTTGGATTGCTTGGCGTCCGCAAACAGAATGGTAAGTTATTAGGAATTGGTTGGATAGTTTAGTCTATACTAATGGGCTCATTTTCTAGTCAAAAGCTGTTTTTGCTGGTATTTGTGCTGCAGGGGCTGCTTTAGCTGGTCGTTATGCTATTAATGCTTGGAAAAGACTGCAGAGTCTGCCAGCGCGTCCAAGAATACCAAGACACATGGCTGGAGGGTTTGAACCAGAAATGACGAGAGAGGAGGCCTTTCAGATATTAGGAATTCGAAAAGGAGCGTCTTTAGAAAATATAAGGGCTGCTCACCGCCGTTTAATGCTACTGAACCATCCAGATAGTGGTGGAAGTACAGTTATTGCTTCCAAGGTCAATGAAGCGAAGGACTTGTTGTTAGGAAAGAGAGCTACAAGAAACAGGCTATGAAAGGTTTCTCAGTGGAATGGTTCCGAATAATGGGTCTTTTTTGGACAAAGTGAGCAAAGAGTCTTATATGGTTCAAAGATTATTCCTGACGATAGCAACTTGATTCGTGGTTGAAGAGATAAAGTGTTATTGAAACTTAGATGGAATATTCACAGTGTTTGTGTTGTTATAATCGAAACAAAGTATTCCTGGAAATAATTTTTTTCAATTCATGAAGGATAAAGTTGCTGACTTGATAATGTTTTGTTTTTAGATATAAAGAACAGATAATACACCAATGAACTCGTGAAACAATTTTTGACTAAACTATCAAGTCTCCATCTTCAGTTTGCTAAGTCTCTTTTGATGGAGACATATTCAGAAGAGTCCGTGTCCCAATGCTACAAGAGTGATATGACAAGAACATAGTTTCTAGTTTTTCTGGTAAAGACCGAAACTTTAAAGTTTGAGACCTATTCAACAAAAGGAATACGATTGATTGACCAGGTTTGATGGTAGAAACTGAACATTGAAACGTTTTCCATGTTGCTATTGACTTGCGGAAGGTTGCTCACCATATGTTTGTTTGTTGGATTGTGTATCCAACAGTGGAAACTCTTTGGCACAACGTTACCCTATTTTCTTACAACTATAGCAGTTTTATTTAGTTTCTTTGTCATCACTCTCAAGTGGCTTCAACTGAATAAGCCTTCTTTCCGTGGTAGGAGACTTGAAAACATATCCCACTTACTGAGAATACCCGATTCACCTGCACCACTTCCAAAAGACGTCAAAAGGACTTTCTTCATATTATCGTTTTTAGAATTGCTATTAACGGTATGTCTCCCTATTGTTATGGAAGTGGTGGAGGGGATGAGATGGTTAGCCCTCATTGTTAAGTATGGTTATTCAATGCAGCCAGATAACAAATCTTCGAGCACTTCCGTACTAGATTATCTCTACAAGGTGAAGAATTTTCTGTTATCACGTGTTGAAGAGGATAGGAATCTGTTGACAAAGCAAGACTTTATAGAAAGGAAGATGAGCACTCAAACCCTGTTCTGCATAATACGAATTCTAGTAGGAAAAAGCATATCTATAGAGGATAGAAGACGTAAAGTGTATTGGAACCCATCTCATTGCTTATCTCGAACGGTTGCACCGCATTTATTTATGTTCAGTGCGCAAATAGCCACGGAAGCAAGTGTCATTTCGTTTGGAGGTGAGCAATTGGGTAGAGTCATATTGTTTCATGTTACTCTACTGTTTAATCTATTTCGTTGTATTCCAGCATTTACTTCATTATATCAGTCAGTGGAGTTGATACAACATGGACAATGCAATTGGAGCTATGTTATTATGGCAACTATTCCATGTCTTTTATGGGTCTACAGTACATTTGTATTCTGTTTAAGGAAATGGTTGCCTTTATATAAGAAATTGGATCACCGAAGAAGCTCACCCAACACTTTGGAAGCTGCCAAAGAGAAACCCAATCGAAAACGCAAATAGAATGTTGTGCTTGTGGAAAACGTTTTTTGTTTATTGGAATAATGGCAGTTGTGATGACCAAATAAATAAATTGTTGTGATATCAAGTTTGTCTATTTCAATGAAACACAAGAAGAAAACGACAAGTGAGTTGGGAAGGTCACTGCAACGAACACGTGACCCCAAGAGCAAACGAAACGAACGACGACTTCAACAGAAAGAAGAAACTTCCCAGGTTGGCAACTCAACCATATCCATTACTGAGCCGTCAGACTTGGAGGAACTTTTATTGGAAGCAGAACTTGCTAATCGTAACTTTGAAGCTGATAGACATAAAAGAGTTATTTTTGATGCCGATAAAGAGTTACAGGTTGCCTCGAAAAGTGTTCTCAATAACGATGAGGAAGCACTACAAATCCCAAGACGGCCAAAATGGAGCAAAAGTATTACTGCCAGTCAGTTGGAAAGTTTGGAAAATGAGGCTTTTCTTGAATGGAGAAGAAAATTAGCAAAAGTTGAAGAAAGTAGTCACTGCGTGTTGACACCTTTTGAGAAAAACTTGCAAATTTGGCGACAACTTTGGCGTGTAGTTGAGAAGAGTGATCTTATTTTGCAGATTTTAGATGCGAGGAATCCATTGCTTTATTATTCAAAAGATTTGGAAAGATATGTACGTGAAGTTTCGAAGCAGAAACAAACTGCCGTAGTGTTAAACAAAGCAGATCTTCTACCGTTCCATAAGAGACGAGAATGGTCGGAATATTTTAGCCAAGCAAATATTTCTTTTGTATTTTTTTCCGCCAAAGGTCCTTCTGCAAATAAGGAAATAGAGGAAAGCGATGTTATTCAAGACCATTCGGGTATATTGGATTTACAGAGTAAATGGAATAACTCTTCTTTGAATATCTTGTCAGTGAAAGAATTGATTGAGTTCTTTCAGAGTTTTCGAGTAAATGGCAATGATGGAAAGCAATGTTTGACTGATGATGGTCATCCTTCAAAAGCTTGGGTTATTGGACTCGTGGGTTATCCTAATGTTGGCAAAAGTTCAACCATTAATGCTTTATTGGTAACATTTTTTTAATTTTCTACTTGTTATGACTCAATCATTACTTATAGAATGCAAAACGAACGGCGGTTTCATCTACGCCCGGAAAAACGAAACATTTCCAAACACTTTTCTTAGATAAGGACCTTTTGCTTTGTGATTGTCCAGGTTTAGTGTTTCCTAATTTTGCATCAAGTAAGGAAGAGCTTATCTGTAATGGGATTCTTTCCATTGATCAATTACGTGATCCAATTCCACCTTTGCAATATCTTTGTAAGAGAATTTCCAAGAGAGAGTTTGAACAAGCCTATAAAGTTCAATTACATTCAGATGATGCAGAAGCAAGGGAAGTATTAGAAGCTTATGCAATGGCGCGTGGGTTTATGACAAAACATGGAAATCCCGATATTCAAAGAAGTGCACGTCTCATTTTGAAAGATTATGTCAATGCACGTCTTGTATTTTGTGAATCTCCGCCATTTAATTGAGTGAATTATTACAAGTGTGACAAGAGCATTGATGAAGAACAAATGACGAAGTTTGAGAGAGAGAGAGAGAGAGAGATGTAGCCAATGATAGCATCCATTGCTATTGTTTCGTATAGGAAAATGTACAAGACCAATCAATATCTTCTACTAGTTGTAAGGAAGTTTTATTGTCATATTGCATCATTCCTTTGCATAAACAAACACATCTCATCTATCGGCGTTCCTCTCGAGAAGATCGTTTTTCACCATGTGAAGATGATAACTTGTCATATTTTTCACGACGACTAGAAGATGAACGCTCACTATATTTTCTTCGACTTGTGTTATGACGCGTTTCTTCATCTGAATCACTATTCCTACTTCTCTTACTTTCATGATGACCGCGTCTTCTAAAACTTCGTTCCCCTTTTCTCTCATCATGACTTTCACTACTTGCTCTACTACTTTTGTCACTTTTTGAAGAATCTTTTCCAGAAGCTTTCCTCCTATGATAGATGTCTTCTCTTGATGAAGCATCTCGCCTTTTGGAATGACTAGAGCGATGCTCACTTTGATCATTTTCCTCTTTTCCACCTGTATAACGACTAGAAGCAGATGATACGGGCATATTGGACTGTCCAAAGAAAGTTGAAATATATATATCAATCAAAACAATAAAGAAATACTTACTTGTACAGCCGATGACTCAAAACCATTCAATGCAGCATTGGGAAGGGTTCCAGTAGGCATATTCATATTACCAAAATTTGGAGGAAAGTTAGTGCCTGGTGGAAAACCTGACACTGGAGGATATCCTAAAAGATGAGGAGGAATGGGTGGAAAGCCTGGTGGTGGATGAAAAACATTATCCAATGACCCTCCGGCTCCTCTACCAGCTGAGACAGCATTGTTATTACTACTGTTGTTGTTTGTATTTGTACTGCTACTATTGACAGCTCCTGGAAAAGCTTGCGCCGTACAAGTGTTATTATTTCCCATTGTATTTCCTCGTCCTGAAACAGCACCAGGCATCCCAGGAAAACCAGGAAACCCAAAAGGAGGAAAGAATGGAAACGGTGGAGGAGCTGACATTCCTTGCTGATATGGAAACTTTTGTGAAAACATTGGAGCGTTATTATGTCCATGAGCACCTCCTGTTGTTGGACCACGAAAAGACGCATCTGCAGCAACTCTTCCACCACTCAACTGACTTTTGCGAGAGGTGTGTGCTTGAAAAGGATACGATTTCTGGTTATCCTGCTTCAGAAACGACCTTTTTGCCAATGCATCTAACTCTTGATATGCAACTGTTTCTGAACTTGTCTCAATCTGGACTTTTCTTCCTTCGAAGTCGTGAGCCTTTAAGTTTTCCACGGCTTCCTTCGCTAACTTGGCATTGTCGAATATCAAATATGCTTCCCCTAGCGATTTGCCATTGATAGGATCACTGCAGAAATTAATTTCTTTCAGACCCCTTTTTAAAGAAAGAGAACTACCATTTGACTCACAAGCAGCGCGTTCCAGCTCTTCGTCAGTAAACCACCAACCAAGGCCACTGACATAAACACAGTTCTTGGTTGGGTCCAAACCTTCTTCCTCACCATCTGTTTCTTTTCCCAAAGCTACTGTTTCTTCAGTTTTCCAATGCGATGGCGAGGATGTTTCCTCTACTTGTTCGGCCAACACTTCCCCAGTAGGCACGAGGTCTCCATAAAAGTCAACTTTATCTTCTTCTTTTCGTGTTTCCGTTTCCATTCTTTCTTTTACTTACTATTTATGGTGCTCTGAAACTAAATGTTGGCAGTTTGATTATCGTTTTTTCTAACCAGTAGTGACATTAAACCAACATGCTACTTCCTCTCCTAGACAACCAACTCTCAATCCAATAATCATTCCCAACATTGGTCAAGCACTACAACAAATACAACGTTGTATGATACTCTCGACAGAACAAACTAGTCAAGAAGGATCAGTTATGAACACAACACGTGCAACAGGAAACAGATGGTCTTGGTTTTACCCCCAAAGGTTTCGACAACTCATCGCTACCTACGGATTAACCTTTATTATGGTGTCTGCTTTTGTTTCTTTGGTATCTTTGATATTTTCCTATCTTTTAATTTCTACAGGAGTCGACGTGGAATATTATATTCACCAATTGGGAAACTGGCTGGAAAAGACTCCTCTTGGTAGACCTTCGTTTTTTGACAAGTTAACCCCAGAATTGGGTACCTTAGCAGTGGCTTATCTCTTTCACCGACTGACAAGTCCTCTTCGGTTTCCTTTGTGTGTCGCTTTAACAACTTATATCGGTAACAAACGTGCTAGGAGAAGAGAACAAAGACAACGACCATTGGATATCAATCCGGCATAGAACTAGTGAGGATGCTGCTTTGGTAACAAAACGTTTTTCATTCCTTCGTATACTGCAAAAAATATTGCTGCACTAGGACCAATATAGAATACTCGTGGACCAAGACCTTTCCATAGACTTTGAAAACCTTCTTGACGAACCAACTGAACTACACAGTCAGCAGCACCACGATAAAGTGGACTATTAGTTGCTCCAATTTGTTGTGTCATCATTCTGGTCTTTAGAACATCTAAAGGTGTTGTAATGGCAGCAGTAAAACTTCCAGCAATAGCACCAAGTAGAAGGTTTTCTAAATTGGTCAAGTCTTCAGTGGACGACCATCGCTTACCTTTCCACTGACGATATTTCCAACGAAGTTCTTCATAGCTAAGCAATTGAACTGCGCGGAAAGGAATATCTCTCGCTAATTGCCCTGCATATCCTTGATAAAATCCTTTGATGCCTTGACGACTGAATATTTCCTTTACTGCAGTAATCATATTGGGAAATTGACCAGCTTGTAAACGTGATTTTACTACTTCCGATGGACAAAGCCAAAGAGAACCCGTGACATCACCCATAACTGCTGCCAATATTATTCTGAGTCGATTTGATCGATGAATCCATTTGGATAGCAAATCTTTATAGATTTCATAGGAACCAAAAGTCAACATGCCATAGGGAACTTGACCAATGAGAGTTGATAACACTCCCCAATAAAGTGTCTGTGGTTTTGAAAGAGTATGAAGGATGGTGTTCCAACTAGTTTTTGTTCGAATTCTTTCCACCTGCAGTCGAGTTTTCAAAGTATCCACCGGATACATAACAAAGATGGAAATACCTCTAGCCACTGCTCCAGAAATTAAATGAACTTGAATATTTTTAATTGTTATTTCATGACAAAGAGAAATCGACGGAAATATTTACCTCTTGCTTGGTATAACAAGACCAAGAAATCCTTTAAGATTTTGCTTAGCGTTTGTAAGTAGTTATGGTTTGGAGATTGTATGGTTGCCAAACGTCTATATGAAAACACATTAAGACGCCTTGGAACGGAAGGGTAAACCAAGTGTTGAATACAAGGTGACGATTGTCTTTGTTTCATCAACACAGAGAAAATGATCGACGACGAGATTTCTATTTGTCTTTGGTGTGGCACCGATGATGTCTTAGTACACCAACCAATTTTTGGTCATGTTGACTTTCGAGAAAAGTTTCCTTATTGTTGAGAAATCATACAAGAAAAACATACCAGATAGTTTCAAGGCATGTTCTCTATAAAGTTGTATTGTTTGATAATTTATAGTAGAAACAAAAATGGATACCCTAGCAGTTTCAAGATGCTATAGGGCCCTATTCAGTCTTTGTACACTAACCAGTATGACTGTTGTGATGAGTACTTGTCTTGATAAAAAAAAAGAAAGTTTTGACAAGTCATCCAATATGAAAATTTATTCTTTCAAGAACCCTTAGGACTTGTTCTGGTCAGCCCATAAAACTTATTTTCTTGTTACTTTGCTGTTGTTAAAGAGACCACGGACGAATGTCTCAATTATTCGTTGTTCTGTTTGTCTCTTTTGAAAACCAACAACGATACATAATCATTCACTGACTTTCGTCTTTCAGCGTGGTTCCCACTGAGGAGGTTTTTCTGGCCTTATGATGGGATAAAGTTGTTGCAGATAGCACGTTACCCACATTAAATATAGGCAACACGCGGTAAGAACGACACAGAGTTGGGCCAAACTATTCTTTATAAGATAAAGTTGGTACCAAATAAACAAACTTACGAAAGTTGGTCCTTATCATTGCGATAGATAACTTTAACAACAAAAATAGAAACAGTGAAGCATAGGATAAATATCAAAGTCACCCAATAAAAGTTGGCTGGCATGATCAACTCAACCAAAGAATTCTTAAATAGTGGTGCGTTGTCAGCACACAGCAGCAGAAACAATCAAAATGAGCAACACAAAGGGAAACCGACAAGCATGGAGTTGCTTCCTTTTTTCTACTAGAACGACTTGTTTTGTATGTTTACAACAGAAAATATTTCAATGCAAAAGACTCTTGTACAATAAGAGTTGCAATATTGGTACCTTCTTGCATCGTGAGAAACAACAACCTTATCGATTGCGAAAGAAAGCTTATGGTTTACAAAATACCATCATGTCCTCAGATGTTCCGAAACTGACATTTTATGAACGTTTTCAGTCTTTCTTTGCATCTGTTTATAAATTCTCACGTCCTCATACTGTTCGTGGTACTATGTTGGCTGCTGTTGCAGGCTGTTTAAGAGCTGTATTGGAAGGAAGTTTCGTTGTTTCCAGGAGCCTAGTTTTTAGAGCTTGCCTTGGAGTTGTTGCTTTGTTATTAGGGAATATATTTATTGTTGGAATTAACCAAATATATGACATTGAAGTTGACCGGGTAAATAAGCCTTTCCTGCCACTTGCTGCCAAAGAAATGCAAAAACCATTGGCTTGGATACTTGTTTGGTTTAGTGGATTAACTGGTTCTTGTATAACCTATATGTTATTTAGTAGAATGATATTTTGCTTATATGTTGCTGGATTGGTTTGTGGTGCGTTATATTCAGTGCCTCCATTTCGGTGGAGACGTTGGCCATGGATGGCAGCCATTACTATTTCTTTTGTTCGAGGCTTTCTTCTCAACTTTGGAGTTTATCGTGCAACCAAAGATGCACTTGGAGTACCATTTCACTGGAGTCCAGTCATCTTGTTTACTGCCTGTTTCATGACTGTTTTTGCTTGTGTCATTGCATTTGCAAAGGATCTCCCAGATGTTCAAGGTGACAAGGAATTCCAGGTTAATACATTTGCATCACGATTAGGAGTGGAAAAGATTACTAAATGGGTTGTTGGTTTATTGTTAGGAAATTATATCTTCGCAATGATGACGGCATTGTTGGCCCCCAGTGGTGCTTTTCATCGTCCACTCATGTTCATTGTTCATGGTTGCTTTGCACAGTTACTAATGGAACATGCCAAGAATTCATTAAATACCAGCAAAGAAAGTTTATCTGAATTCTATCGTTTTATATGGAGACTCTTTTATGCAGAGTACTGTGTGCTTCCATTTCTTTAAAACATTTTATCACAATAAACATGCGATGGTCCTTGGGATTTCTTTTCAAGATAATATGAATATACTCTTCATGACTGCAAAGCAATCACCTATTTTCTATGCAATAAATAGTAATCTTTACCTTTATGCAACCACTGTGGTCTTGCATATTGTTTTCTATCTTAAAGTTGTTTTCCTGTAAACCATTTTTATCAATAGTACAGTTTATTCACAACCAACTGCTCAGCGTCAAGTCCATAATATTCCCATATCAAATACTAAGAATTCACTGAAAACTTGTACCTATCACATTATTAACATACAATCGGCACTTGTCGAAAACAAGTTTCGACTTACCGACACTTTGGACAAGTATAGAAAATAGTTTGTCCTTCGTCAGCAGAACGAAGTTGGGCAGTTCGAAATGACAAGGTATCGTGACCACATTGAGGACATGTTTCATTAACCTAGTTCAAAGTCAAAACAACGTGTGTTGCCTTTTGTCCACTGCATACGGTTGCTTGCTGGTCTTCACTAGCTTCTGTTTCCATATCTGTTTTAGAGGAACAAAGTGATAGTAAAAAACTCAGAAGGCCTCAGTGGCCTGAATTGCTTTTCACCACCGACAGCATAGTTTTCTATAGAAATAAAGAATCATTGGTTAACCAATAAGTCGATGGATAATACGAACCAACTGTTCGCCTGCACACGCGACACAACCCGGAGGTGCCGTTATTGGAAGGTATCAGTAACCCACCGCAGTAACTACAAAAGGAGTTTCTTAGGTTTTGATAAGGTGTGTTGGGAGACTGCATGGAAGAAATCGATCAACTCTAAGGCCGTTTGAACATTTCCATTCATCCCACACAGTGAACACCCCTTCATGAAAAGATGGAATGCAACAAAACATGTTATAGTTCATAGAGATCTCATGAATGTACCAGAAGGCTCCGTACACGTTTCTTCCTTTACTGAATCAGTTGCTGGTAGTCTGGTTAGAAATGAGCGAAATAATCTTTGTTTTGTGGAATATCCAACAAAGTGACACTTAAGTTTTTTCTAATCAGTATCTCAATGTACCATTCAAGGAATGACAATTGGGTTATACAGACATTGGAACAACAAGAAAGGACAAGTTACACAAATCAGACAGAAACACAATAGCAAGTTCTCTTTATTTAATGTTTTGAAAACAGTGAATTGAGCAGTACAACAGGTAACAACTTTGCTTAACTTTCAAAAAACAACGTTTAAAGACTCCACCACCAAAATATTATCCAATTGATAATTCACTTTGTAGAACGCCATTTTTTGGAGCCATTCACCAACAAGCCATCGTTTGTCTGTTTCCTTTTGACTATGAAATGCCTTCAGAATACAAATTCTGTTGTCTCATTGTCACTATTCCTTTTACATAGCTAATTGTTTTCCAATGACTGCATTTCCGAATTGTTATCTTTGCCTGACTAAGAACCAATTACTAGCGAGCACTTTCATTTTTGGAAATACGACTTTCTTAGCACTTTTCATGCATTTATTTAAACCTAATGTTCCTAAAATACAAAACTACATGTCTTCCTACTTCGATTGTTTTACCTCCCATTCATAATCTCAATAGGTGCACAAGAAAACTGAAATATTACGTCGAATATCTTTGCATCCAAAAACTGTTCCTATTCAAGATGTACTATTCTGACTTTTGGTTTTCCGATGACTCAACTTCACTTGTCCACGTTTACGATCATAAGCAATTACTTCAACTAGTATTGATTGTCCAATCTGAAAATCAAGTTCCGATGCCCGTAATATTTTTCTATCAGATAGTTCCGAAACATGAACAAGTCCTTCTCTACCTTGGAAGAGTTCCACCATCACTCCATAGTCTCGAATATCTGTGATTTTTCCGTAGAAACGAGTACCTGGTATTAAGTCTCCTATCACTTCATGAATCCTTTTCACAGCATTTTGATAGGATTCTAATGAAGGAGCTTCAATATCAACTTTACCAAGATCATCCACTTGAATATCTGCTCCAGTCTCTTCGACAATGGATCGAAGTTTATATCCTCCAACTCCGAGCAATGAACTTCGAAGCAGTGGTTCTATATACAATGTACTACATCGTGGAGCATTGGGTCGAAGGTCAGAACGACGTTGACTCAAACACTGATTCATAGTGGCGACAATTTTTTCCAATGCCACAGATGCCTGCTGAAATGCTTCCAATACAACATAAGGAGGTATACCATGTAACTTGACATCCAATTGACACCCGGTAAATCCTTGACCTGTTCCAGTAATCTTAAAGTCCATATCTCCATGGTGATCTTCTATTCCCAAAATATCCGTTAATAAGATATAATAAGGTGCATCAGAATGTTTTCTAAAAAGACTTTCTACTGAACTTTGAGTAGATGGAAACTCTCCCTCTGCTACAAGTCCAATGGAAATACCTGCAACTGGTTTCTGTAGAGGAATTCCAGCATCCATTAGAGAAAGAGAAGCTGCACAAACTGAAGCCATTGAAGTGGAACCATCACTTCCAGTTGCAACTGCATTGACACGAACAACATACGGAAAGTTATCAGTTTCAATTAAGGAGCGCAAAGACTTCTCCACTAGGGCACCATGTCCTGTTTCTCGTCGATTGCGACTAAAATTATTTCCAGTCTGACCATTGCAGTAAGGTGGAAAGCGATAATGAACCATAAACTTGTTTACTTTTGCTCCACCAGCATAAGACTGCAACTTTAAAGCTCGTTCTGTGGGTCCAACTGTAGTGACACATACAACTTGTGTATCTCCTCTTTCAAAGATTGATGAGCCATGAACCACCGGCAATACTTCCACTTCAGCTCTCAAAGGTCGAAGTTCATCAGAATATCTTCCATCGCATCTTCGTACACATTTCGACAAGTTTCTGTCTGACTGAATAACCAGCTGGCGAAAAACATCCCGTTCAACTTGGTGCAAATAATGAGATATTTCACTAGAATTATTGTTGCCAAATAAGTTGCTTAATTCTTTTTGTGCTTTCTCATTGGCTTGTGTTAAAGCTTGTCTTCTTTCGATTTTAGAAAGATAACGATTATCGGATGGAGAAAATATACGCGCATAATCTTCATTATATTTTTTGACTGCCGATAACATTACTTGTTCCATTTTTGGCTCTGAAATATGGTCTTTCATAACTTGTTTGTCTTTCAGGAAACGTTCCTGCAACTGGATGAGAATTCTCGCCTTTTCATGTGCAATTTTTAGAGCTTGTTGTAGAATAGAAATTGGTGCTTCTCTCGCTTCTAATTCAAGCATCACTGTTTTATATTTGGTACAGGCGTATAGAATATTCAATTCGCTATTTTCAAGTTCTTGGAAACTTGGATTCACTATAAATTGTCCACTCACAAGTGCTACCCTCACTGCACCAATAGGTATTTGAAAAGGAATTGTTGACAACAAAAGAGCCATGGAAGCTGCATTCAAAGCAAGCACGTCAGTATCCTTATTACCCTTTGCACTCAAAACACTGCAAGTAACTTGCAAGTCATCCGTGAAAGTTTGAGGTAACAGGGGTCTTAATGATCTGTCAATTGCTCGTGCAACAAGAATTTCCTTGTCACTAACTAGACTGTCTCTTCTGGTATATGTCCCGGGAATAATGCCGCCAGCACTGGCTTCTTCTTTGTAGTCGACTTGTAAATTGATAAAGCCTTTTAACATACCAGCATCTAAAGGATGTGTTCTTGTAACAGTTGCAAGCACTGTATTATCATTTTGTTTGGCTAAGCACGATGCATCTGCAATAGGAGCCAATCGACCTGTTTCGAACACCCATGAGTCTCCAGAAAAAGAGCTTGAAAATGAAGAACAAGTAGAGGTTGCAGCCGATTTTGGAAGTTGAAGGTACACATTATTATTAACTGCAGTGGAACAGCGTCTAAAACTAAAGTTAAGTTGTGACAGATTCGTTGCAACTAGTCGACAACGAATGGTTAGTCGACTCCAATACATGGGAAGGACGGCCAGCAATCCACTATCATTAGAGGTGAGCTCGACATATATTCCAAGATATATTTATTTACTAGGCATGGGTGTCGATCAATCAATGGTATATAGACGTTATTAATTTCATTGAATTGTTAGAAATAATGCACAGTTGAAGGGAGAAGAATAACAAGGTATTAACCAAGGAAATCGAGTTGTTTCACCAGAAACGACACATTAACGAAATGAATTGAAAATATTGTGGAATGACACCTCGCTCTGACACTCGTTCTTACTTCCTAACATATACAAAAGTCGAAAATTTATAAGTTTTAAGATCAACAAGTAGGTAAACAATTGCACTCTACATGCATTTTAAGTCCGCCTTCCAAAAGTGTGGTGAATGCATCAAGAATGAAATAAAAAGGTTTAGATTGAATACTGAGCACTGTTTGTGTGCACCAAACAGTCTAATCATTATGGGCGTACCGCGTTTCATTTAATTGAGAGTGCGAAAAGCTCAATAGGGTTTCATTTACTATGGAACTCTGAAACAATGAACATTGGTCTACAAGAAATAACAAATCCAAGTAAACAAAGAGACGAGGCAGAAGGAAGATTTGAACTTTGTTATCTGAAATTCTGCCTGTTTCAAAAGAATTATTCAAGCAAACTCAGAGAAACTAGTGTAAATCAAAATTCCTCTATCCCTGAATTATATATAGGTAGGTGTCCTTTCTAACAGCGTATTATTTCTTCATATTTTTTGAAGTGAGATTTCTTTCATCAAACAACCTATCACGAAGAATCTTCTAGAACAACAGAATATAGTAAAGAACTGCGAACTGGGAAGAAAATTATCTTTTTACAGTTAATAAGGACTAAAAAGTAGCAACAGAAGGCCAAAACAGACTAAATATTGCCTTTTTATTTGATGTGACTCTGTTATTCTGAGGTTATCTTCGGTTACATCATAAACACTCTCTTCATTCCAACATATCAAAAAAATGCAATCCAAATTGTAAAGAATTGGCGCCTTCATTTGATGTTCTTGGGGTTTCATTACTTGTTGTTTGAAACTGTGCGATATTTTATTCGGAGTCGAGGAGATGGCCATATTTGTAAATATATCAAAAGATAACAATCGAGTAAGTTGTTTCTAAACAAAATATATTTCTTGTATAATGTCCGGCTTAGATAGACGTTTCGCAATTGGAAAAACTCTTTTATGAACGGAAAGGAGAGTTGGGAAAACCGCTAGCGGAAAGTACTGAACAAGAAGGCGAAGGGGACCTTCCAAAAGGTCTGGATGCTGTCGTCGAAAAATATAGCAGACTGTAGGTTCCAGGAAATTACATATTATGGCTTCTAACGTCATTGCTAGTAATAAGGGGAATTCGAGAACGCCCCGTGAAGATTATGACTATGATGACGACTTCATTGACGATTCAGAAGTTGTTGAATTCGATGAAAACTGGGACGAACTATCCACAGATGAGGAGTTTTATATATGTTCTATGAACTTGGAGGAACCAGCAGATGTCGAACCTGAGAAAACTCAACAGAAGGACACCAGTATTTCTTTAGACGACTCTTTTTCAGAAGGTTCACAGCCACCACCTCGAATAAAGCAAAGATATGAAGACCTGTGCTCTGACTTGCCAGAAATACCACAGGAGGTGAAAGATAGTGTTATTGCGTTAAGAGACGAACTTGAAAGGAAGAGCGGATCGAAGATAAATTTATCATCAACCTTGATTGCCCCACAAATCAAGAACCTTTTCCACACTGCGGCGTTATCTCATCTGGCAACCAAAGCGAGTTTTGGAGAAAATGGTAGTGTTCACTGTCGATTGGATGATAGTGTATGGAGTCATGTAATGACTATTTTCAAATATGGAAAACTGCGTAAATACAGATGTAGCAAGTCAACATTCGAAGCAGAAGCATTCTTTATATTTCACAAGGAGTGGCAGCATAAAGTGAAAAAAGAGGTGGAATCACAGTTATCCGAGTTAAAGGTAGAATTGCAAAAGAGGGTTTCTGATAAGTATCAGGAATCGCCTGAAGCTGACACGGAAACAAATAATATGACCGAACACGACGGAATGGAGTCAAAAAGGAGCTTATATGACGATGAAATTTCTGGCACTGCCAGTCAAACAGAAATATATTCACAGCAGACCCAAGAATCAGGACAAAAAGAGGATGACACTTCCTCTTCAACGCCTCGAAGAAAACGAAAAGCAGCAACCATTGCAGCGGAAGGGATATCAAACTTGGCATTTCATGGCACGACACAGTCTCCGTTGAAGAAGAAGAAGAAAAAGCTGACTTTAAATTGGGATTCCCACCTTGACAGACTTGTATATAACGTTATGGTCAACATGCTTTCATTGATGAGAGCGAAGGGAGTTGGAAAGCAAAAAAAGAATGAAAACGCGGAATGTGCAAAAGATCTTTGGAATTCAACATTTTCTGACTACAATGTAACTGAAAGAGATATTTTAGATGCTTATCGACGATTCCATTTACAGGTAAAACATTCTGAACGTCAAAAAAGTAAGTGTGTCTATCAATTCAAGTTGTATTGCTCTGAGTCTCTTTTTCAGGAGATGAAGAGAAACAAGAGAGAAAACGCACGAAGGAAGAAAGAGCACAGCAAAGAAGACTGAAACAAGAACAGAATGGGATGAAGCGGCAGATTTTGGAAACGGAAGGAAGTAATTTTAACCTATCAGATGCTGTATTCAGTAGCAGGGAGACTCAAAAGGTTTCTAAAGGTTTGTCACATAAGTTGATCGAATTTCTTAAAGATTTTTCCCAATGGCATCTATAGGTTTAGAGTATACGGGTTCAGTTGATATCAAAAATATTATTTATGTGACTGAAAACAACGCGACATGGAACATTGATAAGAAATCACGAGAGATATCATTGAGCAGTTTTGCAAACACGACAAATAGAGAACCACCAAACCAGGTGACAAGACATTTTTCGTTGTTAGGAAAATCATCCACTGATGAGCTCGATATCGTATCCACTCTAAAAGAGTTAGAAGATTCAAAAAGAAGCCCCAGTAGAAAGGAGAAAGTCGGGAAGAAGGGGTATCAAGCAGAAGGTAAGTGAAAGTTGACAAAAAACACAACGTGGTAAAGTGTTGTTGACCGTTGTGATAGATAATAAGAACGCACGTGACTCATCATATCGGAAAAATACGAGTAAACAGAGTACAGGTGAGGGGCATAGTTGTATGTTGAGTGAACTAACTCTGGATAAATAGTGATGCAAACGAGCTCGCAAAAGTCAAGTGAACAAGAAAAGAAGCAGTACTCCAAGAAGTCACCGGCGTTTTTGAGTAGTAAAGTATTTTTGAAACTCGCAACCATTGCATCAAAACCTTCATCAAACTCCCAATTGGTACAAAAGAGAATTCCCACGGGGTTTGCCAATGAAGTTGCTTCAGCTATAGATGACTGATGACCATTTGGTTTTTGAGCTCTTGTCTGGAAAAATTTCTTCTTTTTCTTCTATAACGCGTAGAAATAAGACATGATCCACAAATGCTTTTATTATCAGTATACTGTGAGTTGAACCGTTGAAGAAATGGTGGCTGATTTGGCTTCGGTTTCTAAAAAACGAAAAGTTTGGTTCCAAACTCTTGTTAGAAAGGGTGTTCTATATTATGGGCAGATATGAATGAAAGAATTTAGTGAATCTTGCTGCAATCGAGCCTGTTCAGTTTGTTATTCACCGTTTATTCCCGCATCTTCAAGAGAGCAATAAGTAATATCTATGTAAAATGTTTCAAGCGGTATAAAAAATAAGGTAGTTTGAATAAACACTACGGAAGGTTCAACTGATTTCTATACTTTAAAGTTAATGAGCTCTGACCAATAACTTGTCTACAGGTCCTCACAAAACGACACTGTGCAAGCCCACCTTGTCCACTCAAGAGACAACAAAGTCTCAAATAAGTGTCCTGATGTTGTCCTGTTCGACAAATGCAAGCTCTTTAATAAATAATATACAATATTTGAGGACTTGACACGAGGCTCACGAAACCAAGAGTTGGGTGTCAGGGCTTTTCCTTGAGTGTACTACCATTACAAAAACTTTTCCGCACCATTAAGTAGGAATCCTCGTTAACGACACTACCACAACGGTTTCCTGTTTTCTTTTGATACTTGCAGCCACCATCCCTTCCTTGCTGTCCGTCTCTCGACGTGTCTCGATGACTTTGGCCAAAGCCGCCACTCATGGCCAAAGCTGTCTAACTGCATGGGGTGGTGATAGCTACAGTTTTCCAGCTTGGAATTATTGAGAAAAGTAGTTCGATCATGGCAGAATTATCAGTACCTACAAATAACTTAGAAACAGATAAAAAAGAAGAAGGAAATGCTGATGAGAAGGATATCTATACAAACTTGGAAGAAGCTGCAGCTTCCAACAGTGAATGTGTGAGGGTTGTCATTCGTGTGAGACCACTCAACGCAAGAGAGCAAAATACCAACTTATGTGTAGAAGTCGGTGATGGAGGTCGTAACATAATGGTTAATGAACAAGGAAACATGCGTAAATTCACTTTCGATAGCATCTTTTCCATCGATGGAAAGCAACAAGATGTTTTTCGTAATGTTGCAAAACCTATTATTGACTCTTGCTTAAACGGATACAATGGTACTATTTTCGCATACGGTCAGACTGGTTCAGGAAAAACTTTCACAATGCAAGGTCCTGAAGAAAGTATTCATTCACAATCCGGAGAGGTTAGGGAAATGCGAGGAATAATGCCCCGAGTATTCGAATACATTTTTGATAAAATACAAAAGAGAAAGAAGAAAAGGGAGATATGGTCGAATATACCGTTAAATGTGCCTACTTGCAGGTTTATAATGAAGCCATTACCGATTTACTTGTACCTTCTAAGCATAACCTCAACATTCGGGAAGATACTCTAAAAGGAGTTTATGTAGAAGACCTAACAGAAGAAACGGTCAGACATCCAGAAGACTGCTATCAGGTCTTGAGAAAGGGTGTGGCTAATCGAACTGTCAGTGCAACTGCTATGAATCAGGAAAGTTCTCGTTCTCACGGAGTATTCACCCTTATTATTGAAAGGAAGGAAGAAAAGCCAGACAATCTTGTGGCTAAAAGAGTATCAAGACTCAATCTTGTGGATCTTGCAGGTTCTGAGAGACAAAAGCTTACAAAAACATCGGGACAAACGTTGAAGGAAGCAAGCAATATCAACCGTTCGCTATCCGTACTGGGTTATGTGATCATGGCATTGGTAGATGCTTCGAATGGAAAGGAGCGTCATATAAATTATCGAGACTCCAAGCTGACTTTCCTCCTAAAGGATTCTTTGGGAGGAAATGCAAAGACTTGCATGGTGGCAACGGTCAGTCCAAGTGAAATGAATGTGGGAGAAAGCGTCTCCACACTCAAATTTGCTCAGAGAGCCAAATACATTCGAAACAAGGCCTATGTGAATGAAGAAACGACTGGCAGCGTAATACAACTACAGGCAGAAGTAAGAAGATTACAAGATTTTATTCGTCACTATTGTCAGAACGTGAAAATATAGCAAAACCACAAGATACAGAACGCGACGAACTGCCACCGGAGATAAAAGAAGATGAAGCCAAATCTGTTCTAGATGAAGACGAAAGATCCACGCACGGATACCATAGTAGAAACTCTTCTTCCATGGTGAATAGTATGGATGACGCTGAAGAATTACAAAAGCTGCTGGCATGTGCAGAACAAAGAGAAAGGGAAGTTGCCGACGAAAAGAGATATTTGGAAGCATTATTCGCCGACTCACAAAAAGAAAATAAGAAGAGAAGAAACCACTTGGAGCTCCTTGAGACGACATGTAAAAAGTTGATGCAAAGCATAACTCCACTTGTTTCCGAACTCTGCAATGGGGAAGTTTATGATACAAATGAAAGGCCGACTCCTCCCCTTTTAGGAAACGACATTGAAACGGAAGAACAAACTGTGAAAGATCTTTGTCAAGCTATTGAGAAAATCACTGAAAAGATACAATACAAACAAGAGGAAATGAAGCAACTAAATAGGAACAATGAAAAGGATGAGTCATCAAGGATGCAACAGAATGAAAAAGAACCACTGACAAAAGATAATAACAATGGATTTCTTGATATTCAGGGAGAATCACCTGTTTTGGCTAAGCTTCGTAAGAAAATTGGAGAGAGTCAGGGATCTTCGACCTTTGTCAAAAAAGACTTAGTTGATGAGAGTCAATTGGATTATCGTGAATTGGCTCAAGTTGAGTTCCTAAGAGAGCGTTTGGCGGAATTGCTGCAAGTAGAAGCAAAAAAGGATGCAACCATACAACGGTTGAATGCAGATAAGGTAGGTTCAAACTGCATATATGGCCATAACACTCTACTGAAATGAAAACTTTTCAATTAGGCTACCCTACAAAAAACAGTCGAAAAGCTCAAAGCTGAGATTAATTTCTTGACAGAAGAGCTTCAATCCGAAAAGGAAAATGCACTGCTTCTGAGGGAACAGTTTACTGAACGAGAACGGCAGAACGACCAACCAAAGGATCTTACGGAGACAGAAGAGAAAATTCAACAACTCCAAGCTAAAGTGCGTTCTCTGCAAACTTATCGAGGTCAGCTACAACGTCTGGTGGATCAGCAATCGGAAGAAATCAAGAGCCTTCGAATGAGAGCTCAAGATGCGTGGGATGAGCTTATTCGTGCAAGACTAGATTTCGAAAGTCAGCAAAGATTAAGTATTGACCGTTTAGAAAAGCTATTTTCAGAAATGGTCAAGCATCAACGTCAAGAGGCAACAATTAATGAAAAGAAGGCTGCAGCTCTTGTGATAAAGGAACAAATGAAACAGAATTTGCAGAATTCTTCTTCTGGAACTGGAGATAACGGAGTTCTTCCCCCATTGGAGCCTTTAGTAGATAGAGCAATAGAATACCTCGTGAATCAGGCTTCTGTTGTCCGGGTGAAGAATAGTTGAGACACATTGTCGATAGTATCAATGGCACCAACCGTTCATCGTCGAATAAGAATTGTTTTTGTAGTTTCAGCTCTTTTGTGTGTTTCGTGAGCCCAAATCATAAAATCGATGCTTTTTCCCAATTTTGCATTTTTCCGTAGAATTTGGCGCTTAGGAACGATGTCATTCAGTCAGTCGTCTTTGGAGACGTGGATATCAGAACACTTGCACCAGTTCTTAGGATTCAGTGACCAAGCTACTGCACAGTTTATAGAAGCACTTGCAAAGAATGCTTCGCACACAAGAAAGTTGTACAGTGAATTGGTAGAATACGGGTTTCCAGAAGGGAAAAATTTGGAAATTTTCACATCAAGTCTCTTTCACCGAACAAACCCAGGGGAAAAAGAAAGATGACACGTTATTATCGTCCAAAAATATGAGAACTAAAACACAGAAATATGATTTAGTGCTTTCTAGCGATGAAGAGGAAAAAACAGCAGGGTCAGAACAGAGAAAAGAACAGAACGCCTTGTCTCCCGAAAATATCAAAACAAAAAAGAGTGCAAAGCGTAGAAGAAGTACGGTTCTGAACGAAGAAGAAGATGAAAAGGAGATTGAGAATATTGAATCGAGGCTTGCTCGACGAATACGAAGTGGGAACAAGAATCAATTGAATGGGGGAGAAACTGCAAAGGCTGAAATTGTAGAGAAGGAATTGGAACGTTTGCAAGACATAAATGAAAGAGATGCTTTTGCAAGTAGGTTGCAGAAATATGACTCAAAGCACACGAAGAACAGAGTGGGTCCGGAAGTTGACGAAGAAGAAGACAATAAGAAGGATGACTTGTCGCACGATCAGGACATGATCAAAACTTTGAGAGAATTATCTCGTCAAGAGTATTTGAAAAAGAGAGAACGTAGAAAATTAAGAGAGCTTGAAGCAGAGTTAAGAGATGAAATTGAGTTATTTGGTGAAGAAGAATTGACAGAGAAGGAAAAGCGAGATTTGGAGCTGAAAAAGCAACTGTATGAAATAGCTTCTCAACGCGTAAAAGAACTAGATCAAGAGGAAAGCCATTATAAGATGCCTGACCCTTATGTTGATGAGCAGGAACAAAAAAGTGATATGAAAAAGAAATTGGAAGCTCTAACTCAGCGTTTTCAGGAAGTTCCCAAAAAGCAATTTCGAACCGATCAAGAGGAGTGGGAGGAGCATCAGATAAAGTTGGCTTTATCACAGCGCCATACTTCTAAAGGAGAGAAGGAATACAGCTTAGTTATTGACGATGCAATTGACTTTACGTCTGACGACGTATTATCTGGACAAGGTGCCGATATTTCCCAGTCCAAAACCACTTATTTAGATATGCAAAAAGAGTGTGAAAATTTACCAATTTACCCTTTCCGCGATGAGTTATTGCACGCGATCGAATCCTTTAAAGTCTTAGTGGTAGTAGGAGAGACTGGTTCAGGAAAGACAACGCAGATTCCGCAGTACTTACATCAAGTAGGGTATACAAAAAGGGGGAAGATTGGTTGTACGCAACCTAGAAGAGTTGCAGCAATGAGTGTCGCCAGTAGAGTCAGCAAAGAGATGAACGTTAAACTGGGTTCTGAAGTCGGTTATTCCATACGTTTTGAAGACTGTACCTCTGACAAAAACAGTTATAAAATACATGACAGATGGAATGCTTCTTAGAGAATTCTTAAATGAACCAGACCTAGCAAGCTACTCTGTAATCCTCATTGATGAAGCTCATGAACGTTCCTTACATACGGATATTCTCATGGCATTGGTAAAGGTAAGAACATTGGCGTTTTGAATTTTATATGAATAATAGATTAAATGTATATGTGTCTATCTCGATAAGGACCTAGTAAGAGAGAGGGATGATTTGAAAGTCATTATTAGCTCAGCAACTTTGAATGCTGAAAAGTTTTCCACCTATTTTGATGATGCTCCTGTTTTTAATATTCCCGGAAGACGTTTTCCCGTCGATCTATTTTATACAAAAGCTCCAGAAGCAGATTATGTAGACGCTGCATGTATCACTGTTCTGCAAATACATGCTACTCAGCCGGCAGGAGACATTCTAGTCTTCTTAACTGGCCAGGAAGAAATCGAGTCTGCTGTAGATATCTTACATGAAAGAACTCGGGGTTTAGGGACTCGTTTAGGCGAATTAATTATTTGTCCGATATATTCCACTTTACCTTCTGAGCAACAGGCTAAAATCTTTGATCCGACGCCACCAGGCGCAAGAAAGGTCGTCTTGGCTACAAATATTGCAGAAACTAGTGTCACAATTGATGGCGTAGTGTATGTGATTGATCCTGGTTTTTGTAAACAAAAACGTTATGATCCACGCTCAGGTAAGCTCATTACCAAAGACTTGCATCTTCTCATTTTCGTCCTCTGCTAGGTATTGAATCTCTTTTGGTTGTTCCCATATCTCGTGCATCAGCGATTCAAAGAGCAGGACGTGCAGGAAGAACTCAACCTGGGAAGTGTTTCAGATTGTATACAAAATGGAGCTACTACAATGAAATGGCTGATGAAACCTCTCCGGAGATTTTACGAACCAACCTTAGTCAGGTTGTGCTAACACTGAAATCCTTAGGCATTGATGATCTTATTCATTTTGACTTTTTGGATAAGCCACCTACTGACGCGTTGATACGTTCTTTGGAACATCTTTATGCTTTGGGAGCATTAAATGACCGCGGAGAATTAACGAAGCTGGGAAGAAGAATGGCCGAACTTCCAGTGGATCCGCCAATGGCGAAATGTTTGATTGCTTCAGAGAAGTATGGTTGTGTAGAAGAAATTATTACTATTTGTGCTATGCTATCTGTGAATAACTCTATTTATTATCGTCCAAAGGATAAATCAGTTATGGCTGATTCAGCAAAAGCCGCATTCCACCGTACCTACGGAGGCGTTGGTGACCACCTCGGTTTGTTGGCTTGTTATTCTCAGTGGGTTGATACATCGTATTCAACACAGTGGTGTTTTGAGAATTTTGTCCAAGTCAGAAGTATGAAGAAGGCTCGAGATATTCGGGACCAGTTGGATGCCATGCTTGAAAGGGTAGGTGTGAGATATTTCATTTTCGGCCTTATAGTGTTCACAGCCAATCTTGGTCAGGTGGAAGTAAAACGATGTTCTTGTAATGATACAGAAAAAATTCGGAAGGCACTTACAGCGGGTTTCTTCTACCAAATTGCCTGTCTCCAGAAGAATGGATCATATCGTACTATTAAAAATCCCATGACAGTTCATATTCATCCTAGTAGTTCTCTGTTTAAATCAGAAAGGCTTCCTCGCTGGATTTTATATCATGAGTTGGTATTCACATCGGACTATTTTGTTCGACAGGTAAGGCAGAAAAAAAAGAGAGTAAGAAATATTGTTCTGATTTTTTGTGTAGGTAACGGAAATCGAGTCGTCATGGCTACTAGAAGTTGCTCCTCATTACTATAGACAGAAGGAAGTCGAAGATACGAGTAAAATGAAATTGCCAAAGGCAGTAGGCGGAGGTACAAAAGGATAAGAAGCTCTCCAAACATAGCGAAAGTTATAAGGTTCTGGAGCTTGCCTTGAAAACACCTTCCATAGTGTAACCAGAAATTTCATTTCATCGAGCCCATTGCACATTTTGCTGACTGTTTTATTCCTTTTTTGGAAAATGCCTTCCTAACAAATGCAGCTTAGGCTTTGTATGATAGCGCTGTAGATAAATTTCTGTTTACTGTTTGTCTTTCCCAAATAAAAACCTTGAGCTGGTCCTTTATGTTCTTTAAGTAGGGTAAAGCAGTTTAAACTATTTACATTTTATTCAAAGCGTATGAAATCGTGATCAATAAATGGTGAATTGCTAGGAAATGTCAATGCATAAACTTGGGAACTGAATAAGATCGGTCAAGGGTCTCTGGCTTTAAAAATTTTTTTTGGGATTTACCCGAATGACGGAAGCATGGAAGCAGTACTTCTCACCTTCTGCATCCGATATTGTTTATGAAGTACGAGTTTTGGACGTGTTCAACACTATAATATTTCTTCATTTTATAGGATTCACAGGTAGTTGCTTTTAAAGATAAAAAACCGAAAGCTTCACGGTGTGTCAGAATCTTTGTTGTTCTATGTACAACTGATCCTATGTTTTAGACATTATTTGATTGTTCCAAAGATTATGATACGAGGAGTTGAAGAACTAAGAAGAGAGCATGTTCCTTTACGTAAGCCTGCAAATAACAGAACGAGATAAAGTTCTTAGTACCATTCTAGTAGATCATATGATTCAAGTTGGTCACCGTATATTAGACACGAGAAGTGAGTATTTTCTTTCGTCCAGATATTATACTTACTGAAGCTAGTTTAATAGACATGCTTCCTCATGAGTACCGAATGGGATTTCATATTAAACCTTTTCGCTCAGTTGCTTATTTGCACATGCATTGTCTACAACTGCCTTTTCGGTAAGAACCTTTTCCGTTACTTCAAATCAGAATCAAACTTGGAACTACATAAACAGAGACATGTGGCAGAGAGTGAGATTTTCAGAGTCTCTTCCCTTTGGGGGTTTTATTTCTGCCATTCGTGTGTTTGGAAGAATACAGCATTAAACAGAAATACGTAACATTAGGACGACAACTTCGTCATTTTCTTAACTTGACTGGCGATCCTTTGGGCTCTTGTCTCTTTATCGATTGGCACACTACAAAAGTTTTCTCATGGAAATCATATTCTATTGTCCTGCTTAAACGTTTTTGTATTTTCATTCTTCTTTCTGATAGCTAATTTCTACTGTGTTAACTACGAGTCATTTCCTCTTCCACGAAAACGTCCACTAGTCTCTCCATGACCTCTTGATCCATATCCACGGCCCCTGTTATTTGCTGCTGCTCCTCTTCCCGTCTCACTACCAACTGCATTGTTTCCCCTACGAGGGCCACTTCCACCACGACCTCCTATGTAACGTCCTCTACCACCATTTGCAGAATATCCCTTTCCGCGGCCATCTCTGTTACCTCGGCCTCCCTTTCCAGATTGACGACGGTGTTGTACAGTCAGATTGACTCCTGTCAACGACCCAGTTTCAGGAGGACCTGCATTCCAAGCATCAACAGCTGCTTGCACACTTTCCATCTGTTCCATATCAACAAAGGCGAATCCTCTATCCAAATACAGGTCAACATTCAAGACCTTTCCATATCGAGAAAATTCTTCAAAAAGCATGCTTTCTGTAATAGTGTCAGGGAAATTGCTGATATAGATTGAAGCACCAACTTGCTCACGAGGCTTCTCGACAAAGCCATTTCAGTTGAGCGAGCTTTTCCAGTACGTTCAGAAGAAGCTGTTGCTTTCTTCACATTTGCTGTTGGTGTACTTGTACTTCCCGTGACACTGCTAGGTGCTGCAGGCTTCAAACCAACAACAGAAGCCCAGCTCTTCCTTTCCTGGACAGATTCCTTCGTGTCCTTTGTAGCACGATCTATTCTTGTCAGTCGGTCATTGTCCTCGGCTCGTGGAGCTTTTTCTTCAAAGGCATTATCTGAAACTCTCCTACTTTCTTCCATTGAGGAAGTCGCGTGACTTGGAGATTCCTTAGTATGCTCCACCGAGTTGACAGTGGCACCTTGGGAAGTTATATTGGCTGCTGCTGAAGGAACTGACTTAGACTCGTGTTGACGGGAACCTTCTGCACTGACATCCTTGGAAGCGTTAAGGGGTGTGCCTTCTGAAACTTTTGTTTCTCTCATGGATTGTGCTGAAGTTGTTGCCTCTTGAAGCAAATGCAACATATCGTTTCTCACATAGAAACCCTTTTCTTGTGGATTTAAAACAAAAGATTGAGAGAAATACCGCACAGGAGAGTTACCAAGTGCTATGACACCTGTAACTTGGACTAGAATGGAGCCATTAGTTGACCCTTGGGCAACCAAACTTGAGATCCTATAGTGGCACGAACCAAAAGGAATAGTCTGCACTAGTTTTCTAATATTCTCCTGCCCCTGTGCATTGTGTACAGAAACAGCATCAAGGATTCCCGATGCAAAAGTAAACTGTGAGTCCTCCTTGTAGAAGCGAAAAAGATGCTCTGGCTTTTTGGAAAGTACATCATAATACGTCTTCACGAACTGTTGCCCCACCAAAGAAGGTGTGAGGGTCAGCGTTTGTTCTGAAGCAGTCCCAGAAGACGGGTTTCTTTGACTAGTTGAACCTACAGTGGAAGCAGCTGTTAACGTTGCCATAAAGTAAACCTATATAAAAATACAAAAAAATAAGTTTGTCTTTAGACCAATGTTGTTGACTTCATAAACAAACCTTGTACAAATAGGAAAACGGTAAGGGGCAATAGAGTCGACAGAAAAAGGCGCCGCGTGCGGAGCAAAAGATGAAATTTAGAGGCTCCGACAGATTGATTGGCTTTGAGTCCGCCAGTTTCCCATGTTACTTTCACTTCCAAAACACACACATTGACTCTCCCTGACAACTCACATTTCTCTTTATTAACAGTTTCATACGACTTGAATAAAACATTGAAGGGTTTAATTGCTTTATTCCTCTTGAGAACATAAAGAAAAGTCGTAAATTTTTGCGTTCTAGATGAAAAGACCCAATGCAGCCAGAGAACATGTGTTTAGGAGGTATCGGAAACAACATGAAACGTTTCTATTTTGTCTCGTAGTGCAGGTTTGACAGAAGAAGATTAAGAGAAGCAAGCCTAAACTTGCTTAGCTTTCAAATGAACTTGTTTTGGTCATCAGAAAGAGTAGCAATCATCCTAGTTAAACCATAACAAGTGGTTCATTGTATCATTTTATTACACTACCAATAAATAAAAATTAACATAATAAATGGACTTGAATGCTCTTACGCCCACAATTTTCAGTCTCCACATTTCTTACTTCATAGTTCTTCAAATTACTCGAGTAAATGATAGCCGTTATCAGTCACATAGATCGGTCTCTCGCAATTTATTTGACCGAGGGAACTACAACAGACTAGAGGGAAAGAAGGAAGACAAATGACCACATTATAAGATTATTAGAAACACTATCATCATTAATAAATACGCAGCGAGAACATTTCACTTGTATTTCACAATGAATGATTACTTTTCGCGATATTAAGAGGAAGCATGATTATTCTGACTGTTCCTTGTTCCATGTCAGTTATTTTGTATACTTAACTATAAACTGGTTTCGGGAAATCTTTTTCCTGGTGAATTGTGAAGAAGTTTGCCATAGATGACTTTTCTTTTGCCCTGAAATTCCTTCATCTCTCTGAATACTCTCTGCTTAGAAGTCTCTCATATAGTATTGTTCGACTTTTTCTGAAGTGTACTGTGCTACTCTTGTTTCTTACGCTCCTATATATTGCAAGTAATTGAACCTTCTTTTTTGGTTATTGGTCTCTGTACTGCAAAACATTATCCATGCTTCCAACAAGACTCAGATATTGGCAAGCTGCCTTTTTCTACTAATTGAAAAAAGTGATATTGAAAGAATCTTTGAATGCTTCCACTTGTAGAGTTGTTTTTATTTGGTTGCTACTTACCATTGCTTTCTTCATGTTATAACGTATGCGAGAGTTAGAAACTTGTTAAAGGAGGGAAAATGGTTTGTTGGTTACTTGACTACATAGTCCTGCTCCCAAATAAAAAGCCAGGTCGTCTTAAACCAACGCATTGGATGATAGCCGACACGAATTCAATGAAAAACTTTGTTTGATGGTCTCCCAAATAATTAATCTTCAGCCAGAAGACGGTACGTCTTGGAATACCAAAGTCATTAATCTGAGGGTGCGAAACTGTCCCATGAATGGACTGGAAAAAGAAAGTCGCATTTCATAGCGTTCCACTTTTGTCTTGTTGTTTCACCGTAATTTGAGATGTGCCTTTTTTCATAAGGGAAGCAAATATTTATATTACTTCCGTCGAGGCTTGATAGAAACCTGTTGAACAAGCAACTAGAGAGCACTTCTGTTGGTGAGACATTGTTAGTATACAGCGTGAAGGTTCCAGCAGGTCCTTACGATTTACTGTTCCGCCGAGCCAAGGCTTTTTGTTATATGTCGGAGTTCCTAGCTTAGCAACACAGTGTTTCGAAGAATCCTTTTACTTGTCTCTTCTGAAATTTCCTATACGCTACTTTCAGGAGGAGTCTTTCATGAACCATCTATTTGGTAAAACCGGAGAGAAACCGACGGGTGGTCAGTTTACTCCTCGTTTCACTTTTATCCTAGTAGTATTCTCGTTATTATTTTGTAGCGCCTATTCTCAGCCTTTGGAAGTACCTAAAGCCAGCCTTCAAACGGAGTCGAGCAGTATTGAATGGAGGACCACTTGGAAATTGGCTAGAACTGCGAGGCCTGGGAGCTTTTCTCCCAGCTTCTTTTCAATTCCTCTTTCTGACTCACGTCAGTTTATTACTTCTCCACCTATACAAGCGGCCGAAACAAACGGAGTAGCGCGAAGCACTTCGCATCCAACACCAACTCCAAATCCTTCTGGAACACCCGTTGTACACTCTACCCCGTCTCCTTCCCCAGATATGGCATATTTATTCATCAAACTGCTGTTGCGGAACTTTGTGAATGAGGAGATATCTGAGGAGATTGAGCTGAATTTGGCCGATACTGCAAATATACCCGAAGCAAACGTGTCGCTAGTCAATCTTCAGGCTGGTCCTATCTTAACATATGTGATAGAAGCGCAGCGTAATCTGGCACCTTCGTTAGTGCAGACTTTAACATTTTACATCAAAAGCGGTCAGCTGGCAGCTTCAATAAACGAAGATCCTATCATCCTGGTGGATGATCCTATTGAGTTTTCTGAATCAGGACAACCGGTTAATGACTCACAAGTAGCTCCAGGACTCCACTCGACGCCGCTTCCCACCGCTGGCTTTCACAGAGTGATATATGAGGTATGTATGAAATTGTCTACTTTTTTTCGCAATATCACAAGTTATGTCTAGATTCGTTTTAATAACTTTACAACTAATATTTTTACTGCAGCCATAAATGACGTTATTGAAGAAGTTTTAGCTCAGCACTTGCACAAGAAGAATGTTAGTGACATTCGCTTGACCAACTTATTTAACTGTTCAGGCAATCCACCGTATGTCGTTGCGGACTATATTACAGTATTTCCTGCAAACGTAACAACTGAAGCAATCAATCAAATTTACAAATTCTTAAACAGCGGTGCAATGCAGAATTTGACTGATTTAGATGTTGCAATGTTGAAAATGCCAAAAACGATGGAAAGTCTTCTACAAACGAGTTCAAGTTCACAACCAACTGGAGCAATCATTGGAGGGTCTGTAGGTGGATTTATTGGGTTGGTTATTGTAATAGGTGTTATCGTTTTGATGCTGTACGTACGACGAAGAAGAAAGTTGGCCAAGATGTTTGGGCATGAGTCTGAGTTGTCAGACTTTAACTTGTTTGGGAAACCTTTTCCCAGAATACCGCCACCTGCTTGGATCGATAAGTCAAATTCTTCGGGAGAACAAATTGTTTCTGATGGTACTAATGATATAGCCGGACCTCAATTTTTTTCGGTTGTGCATCACATCGACTCCGATTTGGAGGTGCCTCTTTCATCTCATAATAAGTCGTTCGGCACTAGAGGAAACAAAGAACTATATTCCGCGGCAATGGAGGATATCCGATTGCCCAATGGAATGGAAAAATTGTATCATGACAAGTATTCGAACAATTCATCCAAGTCTATTAAAAGCGATTCTGGTTTGGAATTTCACGAAAGGTCGCTGAAACGATATTCCGATATAACCAACTATCTCGATATTTCTAGGGAAGCAGAGGATGCACCGTGGGAGATTCCCTTTGAAGAACTAGAGGTAATGGACTGTATTGGAGTGGGTGGGTTTGGTATTGTTTATGCCGGTTCTTGGAATGGAACCAAAGTAGCCATCAAAAAGCTGCTGTTTCAGGATTTGACTGAAAGTCAAATAGAAGAGTTTCGGGCAGAGGCCAAGATGATGTCAAGGTAGGTACATGGTTTATTAGAAACTAGATTCTTTGTTTCGTATTAATTATAATTGAAATGACAGGCTTCGACATCCGAATATTGTTCTGTTCCTTGGAGCTACAACTGTTCCACCCAACTTGAGCATTGTGACTGAATTGATGACGCTCGGTAGTTTGTATAAAGTTTTGCATGGTTCTACGAAGAGCAGAAAATGCGTAGTTCATGAAGACGGATATGAATCAGGTAGTAGTAGTTCACAAACGGATATGCTCCTTCTTTCTTGGAAGGAAAGACTTTTAATGACCATTGATGCTGCAAGAGGGCTAAACTATTTACATCAACGTCGACCACCTGTTGTGCATCGGGACCTTAAAAGTCTCAATCTGCTCGTTTCAGAAAATCTCACTGTAAAAGTTAGTGACTTTGGTTTGTCTCGAGTCAAGAATAGAACCTTTTTGACCAGTCGACATTGTGGTGGAACACCAGAATGGTAATGCTGCTTGTTTACTGTATATTACTCTGAAACTAAATATATGATATGTAGGACTGCACCTGAGGTACTGAGAAGTGAACAGCACAATGAAAAAGCAGATATCTATTCCTTTGGAGTGGTTATGTGGGAAATGGTCACCAGAAAGGTACCTTTTGAAGGGATGACTTCTATGCAGATCATTGCTGCTGTGGGCTTTCGAAATCAGAAACTGCCTTCACCATGTATTCCTAATCCATTACCTCCTTCCTTAACAGGCTTGGATAAATTTAATCACATAATGGAAAGCTGTTTTGTGGAACCAAGTAGACGACCATCAATGGCACATATTCTCGTTGAACTTTGTAATATTGTTGAGAATCAGTCAACAGATAGGACTGGGAATCCACCTTTGAGGAAGGTTTATAGTTCCTCTGTTGTAGAGGAAAGAGTGGAAACACCATCTCCTGGTTTACGTAGACTAATCACCAGTGCTGGTTATAGCAACGGAAATATAGTTAGTGAATCAGAAGAGAATTCAGATTTTGATGTTCCTGAAAGGCATCAAGTGTTCAGAAATGGCATCCAATTTGCTCCACTGGATTTCTCTCAATTGGAGTAACGGAACAAACTTTGGTTAGAAAGAAAGAAAAAGAAAGAGTTTTCCGAAACTATAATATTTTGGTTATTTTCATTGCAACTATTTCTTCCGAAAGCCGGTAGAGGCATTTCGAATCTTTATATAAAGTATGTTATTTTCCATGACATTGTATTTTCTCAGAAAAGCATACGGACAGGGGAAACAGTTGTTCTGTTAAACAGACCTCTTGTATTGAATTTGAGGGTTTACTGAGTATTTAGGATTCGTTTCTCAGATTGGAAAATAATTTTCAAAATGCATCAATTATGACGACAGATATCCGTCAGAGAGACATTATGCAAATTTTTAGGATCAAATGTCTTCGAAACAAACTCTCCTTTCATTTCTTGTAAAAACAAAATGGGTTATCAAACCCAGAAGCTGTCTTGCTAACAACTAACAAAACTCGGAAAAATATTAAAGCTTATCATAGTAATTGTCGATACCGGGAATTTCTTCTTTCAATCCTTTTCTCTTGCGAATGTTTCGCACAATCTCTGCAACCTTTTCACCAGATTCCCGAGGATCACCAGCCACCAGTTGCCAGTGATCAAATACACATTGTGGGAATGCCTGGCCTGAAGTAGCTGAACGTAAATCTGCTGTAAACCCAAAAGACTCTGCTACCGGTAGATAAGCCTTCACATTAAACAGAGGTGTTCCTGGCCTCTGTGCTTCTTCAAACACATGTCCTCTCTTTCTGTTCAACACGCCATAAATGGCACCAACTGCTTGTTCAGGACACTGAATTTCAACCAAATAGACAGGCTCCATCATTCGAGGTTCTGCCATTAACTGAGCTCCATAATAACATCTTCTGGCAGTCGGAATGATTTGACCTCCACCTCGATGAATGGCATCTGTATGCAAAGTTACATCCAAAAAGTTAAAAGCAACGTTGCGCATGTTTTCGTCACATAGAGCACCTTCTTTGGTAGCATGTTGGAATGCTGCCACACAAGAATCTTTGATTTCATTCAAATATTGCACAGCCTTCGTTCGATCCATTAAAAGGTTAGGGCCTGTGGTTTCTGGACCAAATGCCCAAATCTTTCTTGCCGCATCTTCATCCATTCCATACTCATCTCGGAGTACTTTGGCTCGTTGTTTTGGTTCATCTCGGGGATTAATCTTGCCTTCTTCAATGGCTTCTGCTAATCCTTCTGGAAGTGGTTCAGCATAAACATAAAGACGATTATGTTTGTTAGGTGACTTGCTTAGACAAACAGCAGTTTCTTGGGGATTCGGCTTTCCTACCACTGTTTCACGAAATGAAACCACAGGTTGTGATACTCGAATCTCGGCTCCATTCATATATTCTTCTTGAAGATCTTTCAGACAAATCTCTAAATGTAACTCTCCAGCACCAGCAATAATATGTTCTCCTGATTCTTCAATGATGCATTCCACAAGAGGATCGGATTTTGAAAGTCTCTTCAAACCTTCCACCAACTTGGGTAGGTCACTTGGATTCTTCGGTTCTACTGCCACACGAACAACAGGAGACACTGAGTACTTCATATTTTTCAAAGGAAATGCTTCTTCCATGTCCGTAATGGTACCCGACTTCACCAAATATTGGTCCAATCCAACTAAGCCAACAGTATTGCCACAAGGAACCGATTCCACTGCCTCGGTTTTCCTACCCATCATTAGAAGGGTTCTTTGAATGCTTTTCAAGAAGAGATCCTTCTTGGTTCCTGGCTCATAATTAGGACCAAGGATTCGGACCTAATGAAATGGCAACGTGTGAGAAAACAACAAAAAGCAATTAACGAATCTTACCTTCATGCCTGTCTTCACTGTACCAGAGAAGACTCTTCCAAATGCTACGAATCTTCCTTTGTCAGTTGCAGGAACCATCTTGGAAATATAAACCATAAGAGGACCATTTGGATCACAATTTCGAATAGCAGTTGCTGCAGTATCATCTAAAGGACCTTCATAAAGGTTTTCCACTCTGTATTTTTGTGCAATTGCTGGTGATGGAAGATGCATAACCATCATTTCTAACAAAGCTCCATCTGCAGGAAGCCATTTTTGCAATACTCTCTTCATCAATTGCTTTTGACGAAGTTGACGGTCTTCAGAAGTCAATTTAATTCCCAAGCCCTGAAGTATTTTATCGAGGTCTTCCACCTTATCCGACATGGCAAGGTCTATGATTTTCTTAATAGGTTTTATAACAAACTCATTGAAACCTCTCTCTGATCCACCTTCTTGCCGTTTCGTCCATTTCTTTCCAGCTTTGTCATAATAATTATTTCCCCATAGTCTTTCCGTCATTTTCTGTTCATCGATGCCTAACTTTTTGGCATACATACGTGCCATTCGAGGAAGTGTAAAAGCCCAACCATGAAGACCAGCAGAAAATGCCACAGTTCCTTGTTCAGGAGAAACTTGAACATCTCCTAACTTTTCATCCTGATATGTACTAATAATGACATTGGCATTCTCAATCACACGCAAAAAGTTCTGATACATATCTTCTGCCTCTAACTGTAACTCTAAGAAAGCACGATCCAATTTGTTGATAGCAAGCACAGGTTTGATACGTTCCGTAAGAGCCTGACGTAAGACAGTTTCAGTTTGAACACAAACTCCTTCTACACAATCAACAACAACCAAGGCACCATCCGTGACACGTAGAGCGGCTGTTACTTCTGAAGAGAAATCGACGTGGCCAGGAGAGTCAATTAGATTGACCAAAAAGTCCCTTCCTTCCGAGTCTTTGGGGAGATTGACTTCAGGAGGTATGTGGAAGTACAGTGAAATACCGGTGGACTTGATAGTAATGCAGCGTTCTTGTTCATCTGCACGGGTGTCTGTCAGACGCGTGTCACCTGCGGCTTCAGTTGCAATGATTCCTGCAGCCGCTACCAAAGAGTCGGTCAAGGTTGACTTGCCGTGATCTACATGTGCAATAACCGACATGTTTCGAATGTTGTGTTTCTTGGTCATTTGATGCCATAACTCGTCTATTGTAAAGTTAACCTAAGATAGGCATATTAGAAGACTATCAACTTTCTTCACTAAAATTCGAAAACTTTCCATACCATGGTTATTAGACTGTTGTTTTCGCTAAGGACAACAAGTTATTTGCCGGATGATTTATCGACCCAAACCACCAAAATTCGACCAAGAGGGGTCTGATAAGAATGTCAACGCCGCTTTGACATTAAGGTCAATGTTAAGTTTGATGTGGTGTGTCAAGATGAAGACTCACTACTTGTTGCAAATAGGTGGTTTATGTGTCAACTTGATAGAGATTATTCATTTAAGGTATTGATTGGCACGTAAAGTTACGCACGAGCGAATAAGCAAAACAATTTCAGATAAAATAAAGGATATTTGTCTTTTGAGTTGACAAGTTGCCTTTCTCGTGAAGAACATTCTAAAGACATAACGGTCTGCAAATTACAAGTAGCACGACAATTCAGATCTTCAAAACAAGACATTTACTGGATTTAGACGAGAACAGTTCCTTCTGAACGAAATAAGATTGCCTATGCAGAGGCACTTGCACTAGAGCGCTTCGATTGTGCTCCCGTTCCCTCTCGAAAACCATTCTTGAAGCGTCTCGGCAAGTGCTTCAAATATCTTCTTCGGCCCGTTCCCGTTGTCCTCCTTCTTTTCGACTTTTCAGACCAGTTATCTGGGCAATATTCAATAACACATTGGAATATACAAAACCAATCAAATACTCACACTTCCTCTTCTTTGCTGATGGATAGCCACAAGAGGCACAACGTTTCTTTTGCAAGTGATACGCTCTTCTGCCACATCGTATGCACAATACGTGTGTCTTGTTGTTTCTTTTACCGAAACTAGAAGTTCCTTTTGTCTACAGAAAATCTTTTGTAAGTTGTTCCTTTCTTTGACTATTTTGTACTGACCATTACAATGACTCGTTATGGTTGACTGCCTCGCCTAAATCCACACACTAACCAATTAATGAGAGTTGGCGACGCCGTTGAAAATGTCTTTCTCATTGTGGACATTGCTTTTAGACCATTCTTAGGTTGATAACACTTGTAACATATCAATAACAAATCCCAATAGTTTTATACCGAAAAGAATTAGAATACATTGAACAATTGGACTAAGAATGGATGCACTAAGTGTTGTTTGGTGCTTCCGACGTCGTCAGAGAAGAACTCAGAATAACACTACAGTTGATAGGTTTCCATGGTTACTTGTTTTCCTTTGAGACCCTCAAGTTTTTGGTCGATGTTGTAGGTTTTGAGTTATAATGGTATTCTTCAATAGAAACAACCGATAAAAGTGAAAAAATTAATAGTGGTTAATAAAATCACTTTCTTATCGTGCGTAGTTTAATAATATTGAGGAATTTTGGAAGCTTTCTTTGGATGACAAGTGAATGGTCTCTGCACGAATTTATCGCTCTTTCAGTTTTCTATCAGTTCAAAAACTCTCTTGTCCGACAGAGATGTATGAAAAGGTGAATATTATAACTGTGACTATTTATAGCGTACCGGTGGTCACTAGATAAAATGAAAAATATTTTGTCGTAAACATAGCTGACTGCACTTTTCATTGCCTCAAATCTGGCAAGTGCTATTAGCTGAAACAGTTTCTTCGCTTGGATAAAAAATATGATAATTTCCTCGTTCTTATAACCTCAAAGCATATACTATGACCAGTGTCCATATTGTAAAATTGCTTCTTCAGCAAATCCTCTCAATGTTTTGGAGAGGCTAAACGACATCCTCGCAGCTTTCTTTTGACAACATGACACGTGGCCAAAAGAGAAATGACAGCTGTTGGGCCACTTCAATGGCTCTATTTCGGCGAAGAAATTCCAGGACATTTGCAACAGTATTTACACTAGTTGTGGTTGGTGAGGATTGTCTGTCAAGATTATATTTGGGAGATAGACTATGCTGTCACTAACAAAGTCTTGCTCCGAAGCAGCTCAAAAACTGAGGTATTCCCACAGACCCTATTTTTCGTTTCAGAAACTTTTTCAAAGCATACATACTTCAACGCCCTCTCTTGCCAAAGTCGTTGCTGTGTTGTATGAAGCTGGAGCAGCTGCAAGAGAACCTAGGCTTTTAGGCTGTAAGGAAAATGAATTGGGAATTCGTAAGTTTCTGGAGGATCGTGGTCATCAGTATGTCGTGTTGTCGGACAAAGAGAAGCTGTTGGATAAAGAACTTCCGGACACAGAAGTATTGATCACTACACCTTTCCATCCTGCTTATGTCACAGCCGAAAGAATTGCTATGGCTCCAAAACTGAAGCTTTGCGTCACTGCGGGAGTAGGTTCAGATCACGTCGATTTGCACGCTGCAAATAGAGCCAAAATAACAGTGGCCGAAGTTACAGGGTCAAACGTTGTTAGTGTCGCGGAACATGTTATGATGCAGATTCTTGACCTTGTTCGCAACTTTGTACCTGCATATACTCAAGTCATAAAGGGAGAATGGAACGTTGGAGAGATTGCAAAGGATTCCTTTGATCTAGAAGGAAAAGTAGTTGGAACTGTTGGGGCTGGAAGAATCGGTTACCGTGTGTTAGAACGCTTGAAGCCTTTTAACTGCAAGGAACTGCTCTATTCGGACTACCAAGCACTTGCTCCAGAGAGAGAGAAAGTAGTGGGTGCTCGACGTGTAAGTTTCGAAGAGTTAGTGAAACAGTGTGACGTGATTACGATCAACTGTCCTTTGCATGACAAAACAAGGAATCTTTTTAATAAGGAAGTTTTCGATAAGGTCAAACCAGGCGTATATATTGTTAACACTGCTCGAGGAGCCATTGTTGATAGAGATGCATTGGTCGAGGCCGTCAATGCAGGAAAAGTGCGTGGTTACGCTGGTGATGTTTGGTATCCGCAACCGGCTCCAAAGGATCATCCATGGCGCTATATGCCGAGGCATGCAATGAATCCCCATTATTCTGGAACAACGTTGGATGCCCAAAAACGTTATGCAGAAGGAACCAAGGTATGTAGCTTTAAACAGATTTAAATCGAAACAGCAGTTAAAATTTGAATTTTCAACGTAGGACATTTTGGAGCGCTATTTCAATGGTCAACCAATCAAACCTGAAGATTTGATTGTTCACAACGGAGAGTTTGCTAGCAAAGCCTATGTTCAGCCAGACCGAGTCTAAAGTAGTATAGACTAATGCAGGTTCTATTTTGTTGAATAGATCAAATTGATAGGTTTAGTTTATCACCAGTAAACTTTGTTGGTTTCTTTGTGTAAGAAGTTATTTTCCAAAACTATTTTCTCCTCGAGTTATGATTTCTACTTTTCGAGAACTTATCTGCAGGTGGTGGAGGAACGCAATGATAAGAATCCTAATATCCAATTTCAAGTTTAACACCAATATCTCGAACTCTCACAAAACCTTACCATTTCACCAGACATTCCATGCATAGAACGGTTATTCGGAACAGCACTGAACTGCAGATAACCAGCGTCTGAAACTTCATTTCCTACGTCAGGTGGTGGCGGTGGAGGAGGTGGCACAGTGTCGTCCTCCATTGGCGGAGGAGGTGGAGGTGGAGGTACATCTTCTCCAAAATTACCGATTTCATTGGATAAAGAAGTTCCAGGACTGGAAGCTACAAAGACTGAAGCATTCACAGCTAGAGGGATAGGCTTCATGCCACCAGCATCACTATAAGGATAACCCATTGCTCCTCCTGCAAAAATAGGTTCGGTTACCATTCCATGACTATGATAGGCTTGTAAAGCAGCAGCATGGGAAACACATGCTTTCTCATATTCAGGCCGAATGGCATCTAATAAGTCTTCCACTAAGGCTTTTGCGTTGTGCATCGAATCCTCATCTGGGGCTTGAATTTGAAAGTATAAAGGTTCCTCTGCAGTACCACTGCTAACTGTCGTACCTCGTTCTGTGCCTTTTCCTCTTAGATACACACGACAGTTGGTCTCCTGCTCTATATACTTAATATAAGAAAGATCTGGGCCTTTCAAACGTTCTATCAACCTAAAAGGTCTCCCTGAAAGGTCCACGTCCATGTGAGTAGCTATCTTTTCATAGATACGGTCTCTCTTTTGCCCTTCTGAACCCAACCCAGGATGCGACGATCTCAGTATTGGCGTCGAACCTGCCGCTGCCTCTTCAAGAGCTTCCTTAGCCTTCTGCACTGCCGCTGGGTCGCTAGCAGTTATAAGTAGAAACAGCGGCTTCTCACTGTCTGGGCCAGAGAAGGTAGTCATATCTGGTTTCTCTTCAGGTGCATAATAGCGGCCTAATATTGTATAAGAAACGTTGGCATGTTTCAAACAAGAATAGTATACCTCTGGGAACTACTGCAACACCAAACTGGGCTTCATAATTCCGTAACGTAGCACTATGAAGAATGTAGCGACGTTGCGAACTATCGTTAATATCAACTACTGCTTCGTGGCTAGCGGCTGCACCCTCTTGTGCTTCTTTTACGAAGCCTCTAGCAGCGAGAGATTCATTCAAGCGTTTGGCTGCCTCTGCTGCCTTTATTCGTGCTCTTTCCTCTTCTTCTTCCTCAAAGTTTTCTTGGTCTGGTTCTTTCTCGTCCCATTTTCTTTTTGTTCGACGTGCTCCCTCCATTTCTTCTTGTGGTTGAAAGGCGCATCAAGTCCACAAATCCTTACGATGATCGTTTGTCATTTTGATGCATTTACACGTTTCATGTTTTGTAATACTGTATGACTGAATAAAATTGAAAAAAGGTTTCTCCATCATTGTATAAAGAGAGTGACTGAATATGGTCTTTTAGAATCACTACGAAATAATGAAATAAATTTTCTAGAAACAGTATACCTTCACTCGACTCGTAGTAAACAATGATATTGAGATGCAAGTCAACTGTGGTGCATACTACAGATCTGAATGGATGATCATGAATAAGAAGCACCTTGAAGTCACATGAAAAGAATGAATTGCTTTTGTTGATGTGCAGGTGTCAAAGAAGAATTATGTTTCTTTGCTGCAATGGTCTGAAAAGTTTCACTAAATTTGGTCTTTCTGTGCTTTTAGTCAAACGTTCTAAGAGGTACAGATGTTATACTTTCGGCTGCAGGGCAATGCTGCCCTTATGGAAAGAACAAGTACCTCTCTCGGAGCCCTTAGACTTCGATTCTCAGCCAACAGCTATCACTTATGGACAGGTACCGTTTCCTTTCTTTAGTTATCCTAACGATATGCCAATATTGTATTTTCTAAAACGTCCTGAGTTATTGAGTTCATGCGTATGGTTCATATCGTTATATGTAGGGTTTACTGGGAAGATAAGTTGGGGTAGATTGCTTTATTTACAACTGTTTCGTTTACTGGGCAAAGAAATGAAGCTGAAAGAAAATATAGCAGAAGCCATAAGCACGTCCATTTATGCTGTTCCGTTGGTTGCTGCTTCGCTCTTCATTGATTCCGTGTTGATAACCTATATCGGTGGAACTTGGACCGTAGCGAGCGGTATCCTCAGTATGTTCGTATGTTTCACTGTGCAGGTTGGCCGTCCTCGACTACCAACCGAAGAAGAAAAATGGAAAGAAGAGGCAATTAATAGGTGCTTTGAACAGTTTGCGGCAAAATATCTAGTTCGGTCTGGTCGTTGTCATTTCGTTGATATTTCCAATGCCTTTCGACAAGATTTTCCTGGATATGCTGCTCAGCTATCAGACGCTGAACTTATGCGACTCATCTCTCGTTGGGCACCTTTTGCGCGTCGAAGCAAGAATGGTTTTTATCGAAATCTGTCTATTAGAAAGTGACTCGCCGAAGCTTGTTAGGAAACGTCCTATTTACCACAGATAGCGTTTATAGTCACTTTAGATAAGAAATATGCGGGATAGATGAAATATATGGGGAAGAATACTAATTTTAATGCAATTTTTGAGTTGCTTAGTAAAAGGACACATAAAGCAAAAAGACTGAGAAAGCATTGCTTGAAGTCGTTGTCTCATAGACTGTCATTGATTTTTCAAAGCATTTTTGAATGGATTACCGTTAAGCCGTTACGTTCAACAAATGAATTTGTCACCTGCCAAACGAAACGACGTGACTCCTTCTAAACTCGGCACTCCTTCGCGAGTTAGAAGTACTGAGTCAATTAGTAATTTGTATTCACCTTTTTCAAAGTTGCATACACCTAGGAGAGTTTTTGTTACAAAAAGTGGCGAATCGATAGCAGAACCGGAACAACAGACTCCTCATGGACTTAAAGTAACGTTGAGTACCGTTAAAGCTTCACCAAAACAAAAGAAGGAACTTGGAAGTGATACTGTGCTGAGTCCGGTTCGATATTCAAGTCGACTTGGTCATCGAAAAGACATCGTGGACGGTATATCAAATGCATCTAAAGTCAGAGAGTATTTGGAACAAACAGGCTACACTTATGTCCCTAACAAACACGTAAAAGAAGGATTTCAGTTGCAAGTGGAAGAGAAGAAAAGTCAAACTTGTGAAAAAGAAAACGAAAAGGTGACAAAGTATCATCCACGATGACATGTTGGCTAGTCGTTGAAAAATATTAAAGTGAACATGGGTTTTGTCAATAAATTTCTACTCAAGATATGAACCCTTTTTAATACAACTTGCTTTTATATAAAAACTTGCCATTTTCTTCTCTTATTGAGAACATTGTTACTATTATCTGCTCATGATACATAGAGAATGCTCACTTTATTTTTTGGACATTTTGGATCTATATATTGACCAGAAAAGAAAATAGGCAACTAAGGATCATATTTGTTTTTATCAGAGTCAAATCAAACGGTGACAGCAAGAGAAATGAATTTTTGGAACTTTGAAGCCTTCTAAGAGACAGAATGAAATATGATAAGAAATGGATGATATTTACAAAAAATGAACGGGCGTAGATGTTTGTAAGAACCCATATATTTAAACACACTATAATTATTATCAAGAGCATCAGAAAACAAGAAGATTAAATGGCAAGAATAAGTTTGTCCGGACAGTCATTGTACCCAAAATAAAACTTTGACGGCATGCATTTTGGTAAAGAGACGATTCGAACAAACAGTTTCAAATGTTTTTGATTGCTGAAATAATTCTCTAAACTTCATCCTTTCATCGCCTACACTCAGCTACCAACACCTAGACCATATAAATAGAACAAGCTGAAGCATGTACTGTATGACATTGTATAGGTCAAACAGTCAGTTGAATAATTAATCAAAGTTCATTATTCCAATATGTTTTGACTTTTTGTCGAAATCTATAACACCACTGTTGTGTGTTATGGTTACACAACTCTCAAGTTGTGTTGCTTTGCAAGTTTGCCAGACATGTTTCGTCCATGCAGCATCTTAGCTTTTATTGGTCGTTATGGTTGTGGAGAGAGACCCAAACGAAAAGTTGAAAATGGTGATTATGGCACACTTCAAGTAGAGGAACAAGTATAACTAAATGAAAACTTGTTTTATCTTGAAAAACATAAGCAAGCGATTCATGTAATGATCTTTTATCCATGATATTCAAGTCATCTTATCAATGTTGTTGCAATTTCCGAGGCAAATCAAACAGAAAACCTTAAAACCATTCAAACAATAATAAATAAAACAGAGTCTCTTCTTACCATGAATATATTCTTCGGTCCATTCCTTTCCATAGAAACGTGTAAACATTCCTCTAGCAGGATCTTTTTCAGCGCGATAGTAAATATAAGCGAGATGCCTTTGTTTAATTTGTTCCAATTCTTCATCACCAGTTACTTTTTCTACTTCATTTACCATTTTCAGATACATTTTGAGATATTCTTGAAACGCTGCAAAAACATGAGTTGTTACCATTTCATTCTTCTCAGGTCTCGTCCATAGAAAACAAGGAGAGAAAAAGAGTTTGGCATCCTCTGGAAAATCACCACCCCAAGGTAATACAGCAAGATATTTCTCATAAATAGGTTTCAAAGGCATCGTATATTTCTGACGATATGCTTCAGTATGAAACAATGGTTGCATATCCAATGCAATGAGATGTCCACCTGGTAAAGTTACAAGGTCAGCACCAAAGAAAGGCAAGTCATACTGCAAATGAGGAAATATAACAAAATTGAGCACTTGAAGTGATTTCCCGCCTTGTACATGAGCTGCACGAATTTGGCGCAATTTGTCTGATTGATAGGCATAACTCGTAGTTGTGACGCTGACCTGACGACTTCCTTTTCCGGTGAGCGCTTCTTTTTGTTCAAATCCTGAAGGAATAGGATATGGTTGCAATGTTATATGTTGCTGAAGAATTTGCATAGCTTTTTCTAGAAAGGGAGCATATAGGTTTTCTACTTGTTCTGCAACACTACTTGTTTGTGATGCATCAGGTGCACAGGCTTTCCATAACAGGTATTTGTTTCTTAACGGAATAACTGCAACTCGAAAAACACGTTGATTTTTGAAAGTATTGTATTGCTTGTTGCAACCAATGCAAGTGTTTCTTGCAATGGTAGGAGTAATAAAAGCACAACGTGGATATGAATATCTCATCTCAACCAAACACCATCAACAGTAAAACAATTGACAGGAGAGGCAACATTAGTGTGGTCGATAACACGGAACTATTGGAGCCTTGTGGGAGGCTTTGACTTGAGAAAAGCAAAGTGTTTTATAGATATCGATGAAATAATAATGGTGAAAAGAACATCTCAAACGACACAAAAACGAGCAAAGATAGTGGAAGGAGAACAATCAACCCAAGACAAGAACAGAGCCGACATATCAAAGAGACGAAACATGAAGATGAAATAGACCAGTTATTTCTAGAAGTGAAAAAGCGAAAGAAAGAGAAGAAGATATCCAGTGTGCAAGATCAACAGATAACGTTGTCCAAGCAACCAATGAAAAAGAAGAAACAACAAAACAATGTTCCTCGTTATACCGAAGAAGGATACCGTATTTATTCAGTAGATGAACTACAACAAGATCAACCGCAAAGCCTAACAGGTGATTGTCCGTTTGATTGCAACTGTTGTTTTTAAGAACAATTTACTTTTGACTGTTTACGGAAGACTTGCAAAGAATGCAATGAGGTTTTAATTGATTGGCACATTTGTGTTAACAAATGACAACAAACATAAAGAAACGTTGGATACCTTTAGAGTCCAATCCGCAGGTTTTAACTAGTTTTATTCACAAGTTGGGTGTCGAGGGAGACACTTGTCTTGTTGATGTTCTTTCTCCAGAGTTACTTGACCTCGTGCCTAGACCTGTTTATGCAGTCATACTGCTTTATCCTCTTAACAGCAAAGCAGACCAAATGGAAAAGAATATGCAGCCAAGCAACTTGGAGAGCACTACAAATGTATATTTCTGTAAACAAACAATAAGTTGGTGAAGAGTTAGCTTATTTTTGTATATTGTCTCAAGTCTTTTTTGTAGGCAATGCTTGTGGAACGGTAGCCCTTTTACATGCAATATTAAACAATGTTCAGAGGGTTGCCTTGAAAGAAAATAGTTTCTTGAAGCAGTTTTATCAACAAAGTCTCCCCTTGTCGCCGGATGATAGAGCCAAACTATTAGAACAGAGTGAAGAGTTGGATGCAGTACATCACACGTTTGCACAAAGTGGGCAGAGTGAAGCACCTTGTAGTGACGATGAACTTGACCTTCATTTTATCACTTTCGTATGTAGTGGAAACAAGTTGGTTCAACTGGATGGGCGTTTGGATCAACCAGTTGTTTATGGAGATTGTTCAGATAACGATGACTTGCTAAAAGTATGTATAATAAGTATCAATATTTAGAATGTGGGAGTACTCAATGAGTATTATATTCAAAGGAAGCAACAAAAGTGATTCAAGAAGGGTTTATGGCCGTTGACCCAGATGAAGTACGTTTTACAATGTTGGCTTTAGTGGTAAGTTGTTATCTTTTTGTCAAAATTATTGCAAGTTGACTTTGTTGTACAGCAACAAGAGTAACCTTAGTTTTTGTTGAATGCTTCATCATTTGCGTTTTCTTCAGTGGTCCATTGGGAAAATTTGTCGCGATAGAACTTTATGGAAGAACAAAGGAGCATAAGAAACATATAGCGCCAAGTAAAATAGTATACTTGTAGTATGGCAGAACACCTTGCTTCAATATTTGGTACTGAAAAAGACCGAGTAAACTGTCCTTTTTATTTCAAGATTGGTGCTTGTCGTCATGGTGAGCGCTGTTCTCGTCTACACAACAAACCAGTGTTCTCCCAAACATTGTTATTAAAGAACATCTATTTGAGTGCAGAACAAATAGCTGCTGCAGCCATTGCAGTAGGTTATAAACCACCAGAAATGTCGGAAGAAGACAAAAAATACCATTTCGACGACTTTTATGAGGATGTATACGACGAGCTTTCCAAATATGGTGAAATTGAGGAGATGCATGTTTGTGAGAATATGTCAGAACACTTGACAGGTAATGTTTATGTTAAATTTAAAGATGAGGATGCGGCACAACGAGCACTACAAGCAGTGAATGGTCGTTATTATGCAGGACGGATAGTGCATGCGGAGTATTCCCCAGTGACTGACTTTCGAGAAGCTCGTTGTCGTCCATATGAAAGAAACTTGTGTGATCGTGGTGACTATTGCAACTTTATGCATATTAAGAGAATAAGTGATGATTTATTTAACAGTCTGTTTAGAAGAAGAAGAAGAACCCGAGAAACGAGTCCTTCGAGAACACCTCCACAAGAAAGAGAGTCTGAAGAAGACAGAGAACATCGTAGAAAAGGAAGAGATTCGTATGAAGAAAGGAGAAGGAGTAGTCGTCGAAGAGATAGTGGTTCACCTGAACACCATCGACGAAGAAGATCAAGTAGAGAACAAAGACGTTCCAGTCGAGAAAGAAGACATTCTTCTTCCCATCGACATAACAGAGAAAGACTTCATGATAAAGAGACAAGAGCAGAATAAGCAAAAGCTAATGTCATAATTGTTTAGGTTGAACCATGTTGCTCTAGTTGTTGTCGCTTAAATATTCTCGCTGCCACGCTTCATAAAGTCCTGCCAAATATCCTTCATGTTGCCGACGATGCCTTACAGACTCCACAGAAATATATTTCATTTGTTTCTCACAGAACTGAATAATACAATTTCTTATCGTTTGATATATTCTCATACCATTGGTTTCTTTTTCTTCTAACGAATAAAGTGTTCTGGCAACTGCTTCAGCCGTACAATAAGCACTGGGAATATTTTTGGGTGGTTTTCTTAACCAAAATAAAGGCACTTTTCCAAAAGGTAGTTGACTGTTAGGCTCCTCAAGCGTAATGGCATTCAACTGTTGCAATATGGTGTTCTTTTGAAGCATCTTTTTTGCGCTAGACCAAGTGCCATCGATGACATAGAGAACATAACTACCTCGTGGCATTTGTGAAACGGACACTGCAGACTCTGTTGGAAATAAAAGTAAACCTTTCGAGTATATGGAAGAACAAGTCCATTCCGCGGGAATCTTCGTACAAGGATAGACAGTAACGTTCTCTAGACAATGTTCCAGAATAGGTACTGTTCGAAACGCCGAATGTGATTCAGAAGGATGCTATAAAAATTAAATACTGCATATTGTAATGTACTTGCAATTTAAATACCTGAAGAATGTATATTTGTGTGCTGGAAGTCAATTTCTCTTTAGGAAAACTATCACAAATACAAACTCGACAAGGTCGTTGGCAGTTGGAACACTCTGGACGTCTTGTATGTTGACAAAGTTCCTCTGGAAACCACTGCGTACTTTCCATCCATACGAAAATTTATTATCTACTCTAATTGATTTCTATCTATGTTTCGCCAATCCATACTCCATAACAGTCCAAAAAAGAAAAGTAACAAATTGAGAAGAACAACAAGAATGGCTCGGATTCTCCACGGATTATTGTTCCGTTGCCAGTGACCATTTGCTGTTGTTGCCTTTGACTGTTTTACTATCTTTGGATCATCAGAACATAAAGAAGAAAATGGCAATTCTATAAAATTGCTTTTCTCTGATAGAAAAATAAAATTGGTCTGTTGATATTCTTCCTGAGAAATATGTAATATACTGTCTAAGCGTAATTGTAACTCATCTTTGTTTTCGTTTCGTAATATATAATCACAATATGTTATTTTCTGGATGGACATTCAATAAATATTCTTTTTGGCATATGCCATACCATCTTTGAATGAATAGGTTGAAAAGCAGCCGAACCATATTCTTCTAATGTGATTTGCAGCATTGAATAACAAGCTTCTCGGATATCTTGTTGGAAAGAAGACAAAATTTGATTACCATAAAGCTTTCCCAAGTAATAAACTCGACAAGACATTTGACATACCAGTCGAACAACTCCATCACAGACATTTGTTTCAGTATCCAGAGGAAAAGGTTCTTTCAAGAACAACTGCACTTGATGTTGCTTTCCTGCAGGTAAATACCAATCTTCTGGTTGCCCTTGATAACAAACATACTGGTCATTTACAAGTGCCCAACCATCTGTTAATGAAGAACAAAAAGAATCTATTTTCTCTTGAAACCACTGTAGACAATCTTGTTCTTTGTCATACCAAGGAAGTATCCAATCCAAATCAATCATTGTCTCTAAATAAGAAAGTAGTGGAAGTTTCGAAGTTTCTTTTACTTTACAAGGAAATACTCTTTCTGCTTTCTCAATGTCTATTACTTTACAAGAAGACTTCTTTTCTTCTATGGATAACATGAGCATATGTTTCCTCAAGCAACAGTTTTGGCTCTCCTTCATAAAAGTATATAAAATGCTCTGAAAAGAAAGTAATTTTTCTGCTATAAAAGTGTTATGACTGATATAGGAGAAACCCAATATTACGAAACCACAAGGTAAACTTCTACAAAGACACTGTAAATATAACTTCAAGTCTTCTTCCCATTGCTCCGTCTCTAAAGTCAGTTTATCGATAGAAAGGCAGTCAAACACATAATATTTGTCGTCGTCCTGTATGCCAACCAAGACGCCAAAAGGATAGTCTTGTTTATGTTGTTGAAGGAAACAAGGATCTATCATCACACGCTGAGACATGTTTCACGAGGAAAACCAATCCATGCAGCACTTTGTTGCTTGCTGACGATGATCCTCACAAGAAACAAATACTGAAATTTTCAGCGATTGTCAAGGTGAAGAGATATAATAAACTAAAGCCCATCTTGTTAATCCACTCCATTTGGAGCATCAAGAGACTGTAAAAATATCTTGTTGGTTATTACAAAGTACTTTATTCAATCATCTAAAAGATATACTTCAACGAATAAAAATTTATTGACAATCTAACAAGTTCAACACTTCACAACTATCTTAACAAAAACAAGATGAGAAATTTTACATTTTTGCTTTGGCATTGTGCTCAATCCAATCAAAAGCAATGGGTCCTAATAAATGTGGAGGTACAGCAAATGACTCCACCAAAGGTAAAGCAATAGCACGCATCTTTTTGCACAATTCTATCACCTCATTATGAATCCTCTCTGCATCTTCAGAAGATAAACAAGAAAAACGTAAAAATATGGATTGCTTATCCACTAGAGAAGATAGAAACATCTGTTGACAAAGCCTAAGCACAGAACCGATGGATGGATCTTGGGTATAAATAGAAAATATCATTTCTTCAGAAAGTTCTAAAAATAATAATTCTGTATGTGCTCTACCAGCTTCAGCCTTCAAATTTCGCTTAGTACAATCTGTATAGAAAAAGAATATATATGCCACTCACCGCCAAATCCAGACATTCATTCCATGCATCAAAGGCAGACTTTCCTTGCTTTTCTCGCTTTGCAAGTTCGCTGGCTAATTTTGCTAAGCAAGTAGCTTCTCGACGTCGAAAAATGATACGATAGTATTCAACGTCAGACAAATCTTCAGGTAAAGGGCCAGAAAGAAAATCTTTTCTATTCAAATATGAAAGAGAACCTGCAAATTGTCCTTTCTTCAACTGTTTCAAAAAATCGCTCAGGAGTGCCTATTTCAACCATAGATGAGAAAGTTTACAGACATTGATGTCTAAGAAACCATACTCTGCTGACTTGTTGTAAAAGGACCAAATTATCGCCCTCATAAGTCAATAGAACATCGAATGAACTTTTCATAAGTCCTATACGATTTTCGCTTTTGTAGCCTTGTCCACCACAAGCTTCACGACATTCTTGTAGTGTATCTTTCATTTGCCATGTCATTAAAGACTTGAAACCGGAGCTCCAAACATGCAACTCTTTACGATTCTCATTCGCCCTATTGCGATATCGACTTTTCAACCGATTGGCACACAAACTCATGATGCAACTATGCCAAGAAACAAAAATGTTAGTACGTGTGAGCATTTCCACTGCATTGTTATCATTTCTTACGCTGCTGCCAGAGGTGGCATTAAACGTTTCTGATGACTCAAGTAATTCATAATTGGTATTTCTGGCCCAGAAGGTGGACCTAGAGTTCGAATACATGTTAGTCAGTATACGACAGTGATCATTGAATAGGTACCAAAGGCTTTTCTAGTCAATGCGTATCGAATTGCAATAGTCAATCCAATTTTAGATTGATTTACAGAAGATACTGCAATACTAACTCGTCCACCTGTAAGTGCTCCAAGTTGTCCAGCAAAACGCTCATCCACAGTCTTATAAACGGATGTATATTTTCCCTGAGGAGATACATTATTGAACCGTGAAAGCATCTGAGTTCGAGGGATTCGAACATGATCAAACCATATCCTCCCATTATCGACACCATTCAGACCCATCTTGTGCCCACAATCTGCAACAGTAATAGAAGGCATGATGCGACCTTGATTATCACGCAATTGCACAAGAAACGGATGAATTCCATAGTTAACATTATCCACAGTTAACTGAGCAAATACTGTGCTCCATTGAGAAGTCTGTGCAGCGCCACCAATCCAATATTTCTGTGCAGTTTCACAAGGAGTATGAATAATAAACTCTTGAGTTGTTTTGTCATATGTAGCTTGAGTTTCAATGCCTCGGACGTTCGAGCCATGGCCAAGTTCAGTTAAGGCAAAACAGCCATATATGGTACAGTCTTCCACTTGGGGAAGCCACTGACTAGCTTGTTCATCGGTTCCTAACGCGGCGATAGTCGAACCAAATAAACCATAGTGTACACCCATGGCCACACTTAACGAATGATCATACATTTCAATGCACTCAAAAAAGGCATCATATCTACCCTATATATTTAACAGAAAATGAATTTATATGAAGCAAAAAAAAGCCAACTTGGGCACATACTCTTGCTTCGAGATTGGATGAAGTCAGCGTACCCTTCAAAAAGCCCAACTCGTTTAGACGGTCCCATCTCTTCTTCAACAACTTTCTTTCCTCTTCCAAACTTAAGCCATATCGATAGTGAAAGAGTGGTTCTTTCAGTGCTTGAAAAACTTGGGCGCGAAATTCTATATTATGCTCTAAAAGGTAATTACGCAACTTGAAACAATTGAAACTTGGAACAGAAGAAGCCCTTTCAGGTGGACTATATTCTACACAAGTAACAATAAGGTCATCTGCATAAACTGTCGTAGCACTGTTCATATTATACCCAAACAAGTGACCAGGAGAAACAACTCATCTACAGAACATCGAAAATGAATTTCTCTCTGTCTATTTGGTATGCAATACAATTTTACACAAAACATTTTATGCTTGAAACTTTTAAAATGCTTAGGAAAACAGAGGTGATAGATAAACTCAACTTTAAAAATGTAAAGATGGAAACCAAAGACACATTCCACATTGAACGCTTCGTCACTTTTGTGGTGGGATGACCTATTATCAACACTATCGTCTGAGTACCGTTGGCATATGTCTGGAAGAAGCTTTAGAAGAACTGAAAGGAAAAAATGTTTTTACCGAAGCGGAAGCGGATATGATTCGCACACAGTTTGACCGTGCCATGGCTCAGTCACTTGTAAGTCATGTCAGTCATCAACTTACTTTAAAAGTCGGTATTCTTGCGTCCCTAACTATTTATGGGTATTAAATTGCAACAATAGGGAAGCCTTCACCATTATCGTTTCTGTGACAATGTGTGGCAGCTATTTGTGAAGGATGCTGAGGTTAAGCTGGATGGCAAGAAAGACTATACGTATGTTGGATCCCTCAAAGTCATCGCTTGTGACCACATTAAGCAACAACCCACTCCCAAATTAGCTTAAAAAGACCTGTGGTGAAGTACCCCTGGATAACCCAAAGCTTATTGCTGATAGAGAATACACTGTTTTCTTTTGTGAAGAGGGGTTTAGGAAACCCACAGCATGTGTGTCTTGTGTGGACACTAAGTGTTGTACAAACGATTTTCCCTTTCATTCGTAGTAGTATGAAACTGCTAGAAGTAATGAGAAAAAGCACTCTTTTAACGGGGTCACCGATTTGAACCGTTAGATATAAAGGCCCTTGATATGTCAGTATTCATTTCAAGCCTATATGTCTTTTTTGCTTGTCGTCTACTGAGGAAGCTTGATATTTTTCATGTTTTTTAAGTCATCTTCAAGTCTATATATGTATATCTCAATGTTTTTTAGAAGTAAAAATTACGTTCTAAGAGTTTAAGCCACTGCCCATAAAAGCACGATATACTATTTGAGTGGACAAATAACGAAGGCAACAAGCTATTGAATTCCACTATTCAACATGTACAATACTATTTAGAAAACAGTGATTACCAGGAACACAGAGATTCAAAATAAAGCATTTACGTGAAACTTTGTGGTAAACAATCCATACACATCTGATTATTCTTCATAAGCCAATCGATGGGGACGGAAAACAAACAGTCGTTTCAAAGGGTTGGGGGGATTGTTTGTGATCGAATTCCCTTTGGATCTTGTATCACATTGTGGAAAGGATCAGGGGGCTTTTGACGTAAGGATTTCCAGTAAGAACAGAAATGCACTGCTGTTTTCAGGTTTCAGGTTTGTAAGAAAAACGGTCCTCGCTGATTAATTGATTATCAGGATCTCTCATTCATAGGTACGTCTCCTGTGATCTTCCACTACCGCACGCCTCTGCAAAAGAATTTGAACAAGACGTTACCAGTCAAGTCGCGTTCACGTCAGATGGGCAGCGTAATACACTTATTGGCTGTAGTTTCTGTACCAAGACGACGCCTACTGCAATTTTTGGGATTGAGTGGCTTTGGCTTCCTATTTAGCAAAGCAAATACTGCTTTAGCAGATGGGGCCATCTCTACTGCTACCAAAGTCACTGCTCGTCGAAGATATGGACCTCGTATCACTAATTTGGAATCTGACGTAAAGCTGCTTGCTGATTATATTCATGAAAAAGATTGGTAGGTGAAACATTCTCATCATAAGCGATGACGATATGCATGTTTCATGTACTAGGACCAAAGTGAAAGAGTTGGTTGCTGAAAAATATTCAACCGTCCAGAAAAAGACAAAAACTGGTAAATTTTGGGAACAGAAGCCTGTTTTTCAACTGTTTACTTCTCAGTTATTTCGAGACGATAAGGAGACTTTGAAGGAGCTCGAAAAACAGCAGCAACAATTTTATGCAGCTGCTACTCGCCTTAGCAAAGCTGCAGCAAAGGAAAATATAGCTGAAGCTGTGGAAGCATATAACGACTTGAAGAACTCCTATTATCGTTTCTTACATGAATCCAAACTAAGTACAGCAGATAGTTCAACTGTTGAAGCTACTTGATTATACAAAGGAAGCTTTTGAGGCTTTGGGGAGAAGACAATTCTGAAAAAAAAAAATGTTATGGCGCCATGAAAGGAATGGCCTCGTTGCCCCAGAAACAATCAAAGCAAGTTTTCTGGGAATATAATAAACTCATTTTGTTGTGACTCATTGAATATGTCTGTTTCTATCAGTTTTCAGTGTTTCTCTTACGGTCATATTCTACCGACCAAGAATAATTGGTTGACCTGTCAGAATTCTTCCAGAGCAGTACGTTCAAGGACGCTTTATAAAGGTTTCGTACAATCATTTCCTGGTGCATGCTTTAGCAGAACGACCTGTTTGTCCAATGACCAAGTACAAAGTATTTCTGGGCAAAGTTCTTCAGATAATCACATAGACACGTCGGAGTCGTTTCGTTTGGATACCAAAATAGTCCGGTCTGGACATAAACCAAAAGAGTGGTCGACCGATCCACTAGGTCGTTCAGTGGTAAATCCTCCAGTCTTCCATGCTTCTACCATAACTTTTCCAACAGTTGAAGCCTATAGAGAAGCAGCCAAGGATTATCCTTTTACTGGTTTATGGTATGGAAGACATGGAACTCCAACGACTTGGGCACTAGAAGATGCCTTTGCAGTAATTGAAGGTGGGTATAAGGCATGTGCTGTGGCTTCAGGTGTAGCAGCTATTAATGCAGCTCTACTTGCTTTCCTGAAAGCTGGAGATCATATTTTGGTGACCGATGCTGTGTATGATCCGACTCGATCATTTTGTAACGATTTTTTGACGAGATTTGGAGTAAAAGTTACTTATTACGATCCATTATCTTCTGCACTTGACCTGAAAAATCTATTTCGTGAGACAACTCGCGTTGTATTCGTGGAAAGTCCTGCTTCTCTATCCTTTGAACTACAAGACATATCCGCCATTGCTGAGATAGCGCATCAACATAATGCAGTGGTAATTATGGATAATACTTGGGTGGGTAGTCTTCATTGTCATTTGTATCTGTGTTTTCGTAGTTACACTGTATATGCTAGGGACCTATCTTATTTCAGCCCTTTCAACATGGTGTAGATGTTTCGATAAATGCTGCTACAAAGTACATTGGTGGACACTCTGATCTTATGCTAGGACTAATTGCTTGTACAAAAGATACGTATCGAGCTGTAAAAATGAGTGTCAAATCGCTCGGATGCCCACCAGGTCCTGACGACTGTTATTTGGCATATCGAGGCATTCGAACGCTACCAGTGCGGTTACGAGAACATGAAGTAATGAAGAAATATTTTTACATGTAGTTTGTCACTCAATGTATTTGTTAGAAAAATGGGATCGTATTGGCAAAATGGCTAGAACAACAACCTCAAGTAACAAGGGTAATGCATCCTGCATTACCTAGTCATCCTCAACATGATTTATGGAAAAGAGACTTTTTGGGAGCCTGTGGTTTGTTTGGGGTGGAACTGAAGAGTTATCCACAAAAAGCATTAGACAATATGTTGAACAGTTTACAGTTATTTTCTATGGGTTTCTCGTGGGGTGGTTTTGAAAGTCTTATTCTACAAACAAACATAAATGCTGTTCGTTCAGTTAGGAAATGGAACTTTAAAGGTAAGCAAAAAGTTATGGTATGCATGTTTTTGCATATATTCAATATGGTTGTTTCGAATAGAAAAATTAGCAAGCACGTTTCGAATCCATGCAGGTTTGGAAGACGTAAGTGATTTGATTACAGACTTGAAGCGAGGTTTCGAAGTATTAGAAGAAACCACGCAGAAGCTTCACAATCGTAAAGAATAGGTTCATATTCAAATGTTTGCTTACACCTTTACTGCAAATTTTCTCACTGGGAAATGCTTCCTTTTCTTTTCCTCTTTTAAGGTTTTCTTTTTTGCTTCATGCTTCGTAAGTTTTCTGCGGATTGCTCGTGTCTTCTTCGGACGCAAGTCTAACGGCTTATATTTCTTTCCTTTATATGCTTGCCGTACCGTCAGTCTTTGATTTTGAGTAATAACTGTTAACACTCTAGCAATAGACTTGCGCACTTCCTTACTATCTCAATAATTTCAGAACATGGAGGGCTATTTTGAACACAAACAGATGCTTACATTTTCGCCAACTTAGACGCAGCACCTCCAGTTACCTGAGCAACTCGGAGTTGTGACAGTTCGGTTTTCAAATCCACCTAACAACGTATCCAGTCAAACGATCCTGCAGTAAATATTTCAAGTGTCCTACCAACTGCTTTTCAAGTTCAGATTTTGTCTTTCCTCTTATTTCGTGTGCTTTAATACGTGCCATTCAAGTCAATACGTCTCAACTGAAGGACGTCGACGAAACCCAAAAGTGCCCAATTTGTGAAGTTTAAGAGAGGAAAGAGGAGGGGATTGGAACAAATTAAGAGAATTGCACAAGGTGAAGTACCTTGATAGCTACAAGTTATTGTGAGTTAGTGTTTGCATGCCCAACAGACTTTATGAACTATATGACATCTTGGGTGTTTCAGTAGACTGTGACCAAACAGAGATCAAAAAAGCGTATCTACGTTGTGCAAAGCAGTGCCATCCAGACCGAAACCCTGATGTGGACCCGGATTTGTTCAAACGTGTCAGTCATGCTTACGAAATACTGAGTGATCCAGAGAAAAGAGCACGTTATGATAAATATGGGGAAGAAGGAGTGAATGGAAATTTTTGGAGTGAAGAGAGTACCTCACAGCCGCCCTCTGCGGAAGACTTGTTTGGTGCGTTTTTCGGTGCGAGTTTCACAGATTCGGATTACTTTGATACTGGCTATAGCCATAATAGGTTTAGAGCAACAAAGGTAAGCTTATAATATGCCTTGAACTTTGAAACAGAGTGGTCTAATAGTTTCATCAGGGAGATGATATTCGATATGTGCTATCGGTGACATTGGAAAGTCTTTATTCAGGAAAAGTAGTTACTTTGTCTATGCAAAGAACTGTTCTTGTGGATAAAAATCAAAAAGGACGAAAGTGTTTGGAGTGTGGTGGAAAGGGTTTTGTAGTCACAAGTCGTTATATTGGGTTTGGTATAAGTCAGGTAAGTGTATTCTTTCAAGTCTCAGTTGCTTTTCATGCTAAACGCTTGTCCATTTTTGAGAAGAAAATGAAAAGTCCTTGTTTGCATTGTCATGGTTGTGGTTTATTATTTCATACCAAAAAGGAGCGGAAAACTATTCAAGTCAATATTGAGCCAGGTATGAAAGATAATGAAGAGCTTAAGTTTCCAGAAATGGCAGATGAGATTAACCCTTATACGAAACCTGGAGATTTGGTGGTAGTATTGCAACAAGAACAACATCCATTCTTTCGGCGAGTGGGAGATGACCTCTATATAGAACAATCTATTAGCTTATCAGAAGCAATTGGAGGTTTTGAAATTCCTATAAAGACATTAGACAATAGGATTCTGTTAATACGCAATGAGGAAGGCACTGTAAGTGGTTGCATTGCTATTCATTTGCCTATACTAAAAATCGAAATGTGTAGATTATTCGGCCAGGAATGAAGAAAAGAATACGAGGAGAAGGAATGCCAAAACGAGGAAACAGCAAAGGCAGTTTGTATATTCAGTTTACTGTAGTTTTTCCTTTGGATCATTCTCTTTCAGCAGAAGCCTGTGCAAGACTGCGAGTACTATTACCTGGCATTCCAGGAAGACGCCAAGTAAACATTAATCCTGATCAACAAGTAGAAGTTATTGTCTGTAAGGAAAGTGTTGTTGAGTCGGATAGCAATGCCCAAGCAAATAATTCATACTCCAACCGAAAACAGCCGACTGTGGAAACAACCAGTTCTTCTCTTTGTTCGTTACAGTGACTGTGAGTATTCTGAATGGATTTATTTTTTGAACCAAATCTTTTTAATAAAATGTTTCTAATATTCAACGATCGAAGAGCCAAAGTACATGACTGGTGTAAAAGATCATTTCGTTGCTGAAAATCATGTGGAAACAAAGGGGAAGCCATTGGGCATCATGCAAAACACCGTGTCTGTACAACAACAACATCATTCACCGAAAAATAACTTGTCAAAGGATCAAAGGATTGAACTTGAAGTTATAAAAGACGACCCCTTATTAGAGTGCTTCTCAGATGACTTGAATCATCGGTAAGAGAAAACAGTTTCGAGTCCCATGGAAATAGTTATTCTCAAACGTCTGCTCAGATATAGACAATACAAAGAATTGAAAAACCAAATTACCGCAAAAGAACGAGGATTGGAAAAGTTTTCAACAGGTTACGAGAAATTTGGTTTTCACGTACGAGAGGACGGAATAGAGTTTCGAGAGGTAAGCAAAAAACATGTTTCAGTGTTGATGCGTAGTCGATGGTGGTCATATCGTTATTAATCGCATTCATATGATATTTGATTGATGACTCATTTTTAATTTGTATAGTGGGCACCAGGAACAAAAGAGTTATATCTTTTTGGTGATTTTAATGGCTGGCAAACACCTGGATATCCTTTACAGCGAGATGACTTTGGACATTTTTATGGGTTTTTATCAAACAAAGCAGTGAGTCACCAACTCTTCTTGTTGATAGTTACTCATATATTGTTTGACAGGATGGTTCTCTGGCAATAGGACATGCTTCTCGTGTAAAGTTATTTGTTGTCACTTATGATGGAGAAAGTTTGATTCGAAATCCTGCTTGGTAGATATTGTAATATTCACTTTTAAAGTGGTGAATGACATTCTTTGAATTTGTTAAGGTCAACATTTCTTCTACAGAATCCGGAAACTTTTGTCTATGATGCAATATTGTGGCATCCTCCTGCCGAAAGGCGTTATTATTGGAAGTATCCGACACATATAGAAAAGCCATCAACGTTAACCATTTATGAATGTCATATAGGAATGGCAACTAAGGAGCCAAAAGTAAGAATATTTGATAGTCTTTATGGGATAAACTGAAACCTCCAAGGTTGGGACATTTACTGAATTTATTGACAACGTGTTACCGAGAATTAAAGATTTGGGGTACACTGCAATACAGCTAATGGCTATAATGGAACATTCTTATTATGCTTCCTTTGGATATCATGTGACCAATTTCTTTGCTGTTAGCAGCAGGTTAGGTTCCTAATGAGGCATTATATTTTGATAAAGACTGACGAATGACTGTTATTCATAGATTTGGAACTCCTGAGGATTTGAAAAGACTAATTGACGAAGCTCATGGAATGGGCTTATATGTCTTAATGGATATTGTTCATTCTCATGCCTCTTCCAACGCAAATGACGGATTGAATCTTTTAGATGGTACTGACTATCAGTATTTTCATGTAAGTATTTCAAGGTTGCATAACAAGAAGCTTGTTTCTCATAACAACAATAATAATAATTCTAGCATGGAGAACGAGGAAATCATCCTGAATGGGGAAGTCGTCTTTTTGATTACTCAAAATGGGAAGTTCTTCGGTTTCTATTGAGTAATGCTCGTTGGTATATCGAAGAATATCATTTTGATGGTTTTCGGTAATTGAAAGTTTTTCATTTTTTATATTCAAGTGAAATGAATATTCCAATATGGATAGGTTTGATGGTGTTACTTCCATGTTGTATCACCACCATGGCTTTGGTATTGGATTTACTGGAAATTACTCAGAATACTTTGGTCCTCAAGTGGATATCGATGCATGTATTTATCTCATGTTAATGAATACATTTTTACATGAACTTTACCCTCAGAGTTTTCTTTCCATTGCAGAAGTAAGATAGAGACAGTTGCTTATTTTCTGTTTCTTATTGTTAATAAACTGTTGTGAATGGATAGGATGTTTCAGGGATGCCAACTTTGTGTCGTCCAGTAGATGAAGGGGGTATTGGATTTGATTATCGGTAAGTCAAAGAAATGATTCTTTTTTATTTGTTTCGTTTATAAAAGTGTTTCAAAGACTAGGAATGGGCATACCGGATATGTGGATAGATTTGGTGACGAATGTTCGAGATGAAGACTGGGATATGGGAAGGATTGTTTATTGTCTCACCAATAGAAGATGGAATGAATGGACTGTTGGATATGTGGAAAGTCATGATCAGTCCCTTGTTGGAGACAAAACATTGGCATTTCGTCTTATGGATGCTGAAATGTATTACAACATGTCCATATTTCAGACACCTAGTGATTGTATTGTGCGTGGAATATCACTACACAAAATGATTCGTTTAATAACGTGAGGTTTCCATTGATTGAAAATGATCATTAACTTAAGATGACTTTTAGTTATGCATTGGGAGGGGAAGCATATTTAAACTTTATGGGCAACGAATTTGGTCATCCAGAATGGATTGATTTTCCAAGACAAGGAAACAATTTTTCTTATCAGTATGCACGTCGAAGATGGTAGGAAATGTTAAAAAGCGAATTTATTAGAGATGTATAAATTGGTGAATAGGGATATATTAGATGATGGTACACTCCGTTATCAACACTTATATTTCTTTGACCGAGCGATGCATACCCTGGAAAGAATACATCCTTTCTGTAGACCGCATCTTCATCAATGGATCACAGTACAACACAATGATGACAAAGTGATTGTTTTCGAAAAAGGCAAAGGTCTATTATTTGTATTCAATTTTCATCCAGTCAAGTCCTTTGTGGATTATGCTATTGGTGTTGGTTGGCCAGTATGTCTTGCAATAAGTTTAAGATTGGAGAATGGATTTTATTCCTAAATGTTAGGGTAAATATATTTTGCTTCTTGATTCGGATACGGCAGAGCTTGGAGGATTTGACCGCATTGACAAGAATACAGAACACTTTACTTTTGCAAAACCCAAAGACGTAAGCCTAACAATTTGTCTTGGTTGAAGTAGCCTTATCTATATTTTTTATTGGTTTATTTGCGATAGGGTCGTCCACACTTTCTCCAGTTGTATCTTCCTAATCGTTCTTGTCAAGTTTATTATTGTGTTGATTTGGAAAACAAAACCAACTGAATATAATGTCTTTGTTTCTTATTGAAGTTTTTCATAAATAAAAGTTGTGTACTACGATCATCCTAAGCAGAAAGTCTCAGGGAATTGGTGTCCTTCTATTGGTATTGGATTGCCAAGAGAATGAGTGCCAGTGCAAGTTTTTTCCAACGTCTTTGGTAAGTTGCTGGTTTCTTGACGTCTCTTTCTACAACATAACACTTTACTAAAGGAATTCGCCTACTGGTCCAAAAACTACACACTTTTGGGGACCTGTTGCCAATTGGTGAGTTTCTGATGTGTTTCTTTAACCGAAAGATAGCAGTTGACGAAAATGAATAGGGGGTTTGTGTTGGCTGGCCTAGTCGATATGTATAAACCAGCCGAATTTGTTTCCGTTCCAATGACCAGCGCACTTTGTCTTTACAGGTAAACTGACGAATCGTTGTTTATTTAAAGAGACGAGCTGGTAATATTTGTTCTAGTGGTTTATTTATGCGTTTTGCTTGGAGAGTACAACCAAGAAACTACTTGCTATTTGCTTGTCATTTTTCAAACGAAACTGTGCAACTTTATCAACTGCAGAGAGCACTTGGTGGTGTGGATATTCTAGCTGAACCTGAGAAAAGTTCGACTTGAATATTTTAACAGTGGAAATAAATATTTGCAATTACAACGAAAAGAATTTGTTTATACAAAAGAAAATATTGAATAATGAGATCCTTTCAAGACAACAAACGAAGATATCTGATGATAAGTCTTAAGGTTTTTGAAACAACATCATTGCCCAATTCAATTTGCCAGCCTTTCCTGCATTGACCCAATGATCCAAACCTTCTTTCATGCGTTCTTGGAAGGAAATGGAGCAGAACTTGGAAATTTCTTCCTTCTGCTTTTCCAACTCTTTCTTCACTCTCCAGTAATGGTTTACGAGAGCTTCCGGTTTTTCATAAACTGCATATTCCTTTAATCCGTTCGCAGCAGCTAATGATCGATAAAGTTTCACTGAACCCATATCCGGTAACTTGATTCTTTCTAATACCGGTCCCAGTTGTGATGCTGGCACATCATCGGCTTTCATCAAGTCAGTAAAGATGAAAATACCACCTGGTTTTAGAACTCTTGCGACTTCTTCAAATACCTTTGCCTTGTCTGGTGCATGATCAATGGCATCTGAGCTCCAAAGAAAATCATAAGAATTGTCCGGTGCTGGAATATCTTGGAATGAACCATAAATAACAGATACTTTATCACTTAAACCCGCTTCCTCTGTCATTTGTCTATTTCTTGCATTCTGTGAATCAGATATGTTTAAACAGTCAACTCTGACTCCAAAGGATTGTGCAAGAAATCGAGCAGTACCACCATACCCGGCACCCAAGTCCATTCCGATAGCTCCTGGTCGTAACACTCCTGTAGCCTTCAACAAATCAGACATATAATAAACTGTTCTTCGAGATGCATCACGAATAATATCCTTCTCAACCGGTTCTTTGTAGAGACCAACATGAATATCTTGACCACCCCAAATATAATAGTAAAAGGTATCTGCATCCATATCATCATAATAGTTTTCTGCTACCTTTTCATTCTTATCAAACTTTCCACAAACTTTCTCCTTTGGCAGTTGTTGGATCGTTGTTGGGGATACATTTTGTGCTTTCCTCACTTCATTATGTTCCATGGTTTGAACACCTCCACTTTTCATCTGACCAGTCATGACTTAAGCAAGACGTTTACCCAAATAAGAACACCAATTCTAAAAAATTTCGCCCTATTTAAAAGAATAGGTTCCAGTGAGAATGCTGATTGAATTCCATTCATTCGATCATTTCACTGGTTGCCTATCCATCAAAGCCAATGAGAACCTTTGGAGTGGAGAGGTATTCAGCAGAAGCTTCGGACAATTGTCTTTTTCTTCCCAAATTCAACAATAAAGGCATATGATTGGTCCACGATGACTGTTGAGACACCTTCTAAAATATGATTGGTTCCTTCCTTCCACTGTTCGTATTAGACAGCTGTCTTTTTAGATTCCTCTGGAACCCATCGAAACTGTTTCCAAAAGAAACCGTTCTTCTTTTCTTTCAGACTGGCTGCAAGTGGCATAACCTGCAATCAACAAAACTATGAGAGTTGAAAATGATCTCACTGAAGCTAACCTAACAAATACAAAGACTTCTCCAAAGGATAACGCTGAAATCTACTACAATAACGATGACAGTGACAAGTTTTACTTCCATGTATGGGGAGGAGAAGATATACACGTTGGTTTATATCGAGTACCGATTGCAGACGATGACATAAGAGAAGCAAGTCTTCGGACCGACGAATGGCTGGCAGCAGAACTGGAAATGACTGGAGTTTTAAAGGAAGGAGCAAGGGGTCTCGATTTAGGTGCAGGATATGGTGGAGCAGCAAGATTCTTGGTTCGAAAGTTTGGCGTTAATATTGATTGCTTAAACATTGCGCCAGTTCAAAATAAACGGAACGAAGAATATAATCGAAAAGCTGGGCTTGACCATAAAATTACAGTGAAATATGGGAGCTTTTTGGACATTCCAGGAAACAATGATGTTTATGATTTCATTTGGAGTCAAGACGCATTTCTTCATTCTCCTGATAAATTGAAAGTTTTCCAAGAATGTACCAGAGTTTTGAAACCTGGAGGTGTTTTAGCTATTACTGATCCTATGAAAGAAGATGGTATCGATAAAAATTCGATTCAGCCTATTTTGAATCGTATCAAACTCCATGATATGGGAAGTCTTCAACTATACCGCTCATTAGCAACGGCATGTGGCTTTGTTACTCTGAGGACCTTCAGCAGACCAGACTCTTTGGTTCATCACTATACAAAGGTCAAAGCTGAATTGATAAAGCGAGCTAGTGAACTTTCTTCCTTTTGTAACCCAGAGTTTCAGGAAAACATGAAACGGGGCTTGGACCACTGGATTGAAGGAGGTAAAGCTGGAAAATTAACTTGGGGAGGCATGCTCTTTCGGAAAGCTGATACGATATAGAGTGGATTGACTTCGGATAAATTGGAACGTTGCTGAATGATTGTTTGTCGTATTTAAATAAAACATGTGACGACAAAGAACAGCAAGAATCAGTAGTATGTGTATTGCCCAAAGAAAGGTGTCTGACACTGTTTTATTTCCGAATATATAGTGTAAAGCCAGTTATATCACATTACTACAATAGATGCAACCTTGTCTGAGGTGATAAAACTGCCAATGAAACAGCTTTCAACGGAAGAGATACCTTTCCAAGGAAATTGATCCGCAAAAGTAGTTTCTGCAAGACATTCCAGTATCTCAAAACAGATGTTTTCAAACTTATTCCTACTTTGAATAGTTCCAATGACAAAAACGAGACAAATAACATAATCGGTTCCTGAATTTAACTTGACGAACTTTATGTCGAGACTTCAAATTCTCACATCCCCCCCTTGTCCCGATCAAAGAAAAATGACAACTTTTGGGCGCCAAGATAAATTTGGAAATTTTTTACGTTAAATGAGCGTAGCATACCCACCGTTTCTCTCGGTGAGGCTCGTTTTATTCAATGGGCTCTCACGGATCCGTTATTTAGTGGACAGGCCTACGGGTTTCCGACCACATGGAAAAGCAATGTCGCACAGTTTTTCAGTATATTGAAAACGAACCGACAACAAATGCTTTGGCTGGTACTAATCTGGTGAAGCATGCGGTCCCACAACTACCAGCAGGTTTGTGCACCGCTTGCGACTACTCGAATAGGACAGAGAAAGCGGCTGTTTTTAACTCTCCAAAGGTTGGCTCTTATTGATAAATTGAAAAAATTGTTTTAACAGAATGGTTTTTGCTAGCATGTTGAAACACTTGTTGGAAGAAAAGTAGTGAAACGAGCAAAGAGGCCTTGGACTCTAGAAGAAGATCGCCAGTTGGAAGCATTGGTAAAGCAGTATGGAAGCACCAGGCAGTGGAGTTTGATAGCCTCTAAGCTTGGTGAAAGAACAGGAAAACAGTGTAGAGAAAGGTATTTATCAGCATCACTTGTGCTGTTGCTCATTAAAAGCACGAAAATATTGTAGATGGATGAACCAGTTAAAACCTGATATTTGTCGACATGGTTGGACAGAAGAAGAAGAAAAGATTTTACAGGAAGCACACGCCAAATATGGGAATAGAGTAAGTTGGTTTCTAACTACCAACCTTGTGTCACCTGAGTGTATACAAATGTAGTGGGCAGAAATTGCAAAGTTACTGCCAGGTCGAACAGACAATGCAGTGAAAAATCACTGGAATTCTTCTATGAGGAAACGAAAACGTGTTGCTAACAATCCTTTGGCTACTTTGGCAGATGCTGCAATGGTAAAATATCTTCACTTGACATTTGTTCCTCACGTCTGATACATTGGTCTTTAGTTAAAAATTCCTTCCAGTCCAGTGACACCGACAGAAAGCATGTATAACACGGAGGTATCATTATTTGATAAAAGGTTACATCCAAACAAGATATTTCGAAATGCAGAAGGAATAACTCATTTTCAGTGTCATAATGAAACGAAGGAAACAACCATTGAAGACCATTTGCTTCAGAGTTATCCATTAGAAAAGTAGCGTTTGACTTGGAAGAAAGCCTACACACTAACTTTGACCGTAACGCGTTCGTACAGAGTCATATCAATTGAAGTTGTAAACTCTATTTAACAACTGTATAGCAATATATATCTCAATTTTGAGGCTCATTAAAAAAGATGATCATAAATTTAACTTTGTCTACTCTGAACAAGTGTATCTGATCTATGGAAACTGAACTGACTTGCAGAGATTTTGTTTCTATTCCCATTGCATTCTCACAAGTATAAAGAAGGCACCCGAGACTTGGGAGGATCATAAGGAGATAACAATGGCGAACTGGGAGAAGATAAAAAGCTCCGCTTACTAGGGTCCTGTACAGTAAATATTAACTTTGTACATCGACCATTTTTCAAATCAGACAAAGCATTCTGATAATCTGAAATAGAGTATAAAGCAACACCCAAACTCTCCAATGAATATTTCGATAGTTTTCGTGCAGCATGAACTGCTTCAGCAAATCCCTGACTGCTATGTGAAATGGAAGCACAAACAGTGATTTCCTTATCCAAAATATCTCTTACACACCATCTACTCGTATGACTAGAACCAGAAGGCAATCCGTAGAGTAAAAATGTTCCCATAGGATTCAACCATTCAAAAGCTGTGTCCATTAACCTACAGTCACCAGTCGTATCCACAATAACATCGTATCCTAACATTGTGTTTCCCGAACCACTTGCTAGTGACTCAAAATCCACAATTGACAGACCCAAATCTTCAGTCGAGCCCAGTTGACTTGCATTACAGTCACAAACTTCAACATCAAAATTTTTTAAACGCAAATACATTCCCCATAAAGTTCCAGAAATACCATTTCTAAGCACTAAAATTCTGTTTGCTTCTGATACAGGCTGAATTTTCTTCCAACCGTGAACAATACAAGCCAACTCACACACCAAGACTGCCCATGGTCCTGAAAGTTCCACAGGTATTTTATGTATTTGTACACCTGTTGCTGAAACATATTGAGCCCAACCACCATTATGTGTTATACCTAATATCTTTCTTTCCTGAAAGGACTGCAATTTCAAGGTCTCACCAGTAAGAACAGTGTATTCAGGATCAATTACTACCCAGTCACCCAGTGATATATGTGTCACGTTCTTTCCGACGTTAACAACCTTTCCCGTAACTTCTCCTCCAGGGACAATTTTGGAAACAAAAGGAAAAGCATCTGAAACTATTTTCAAGTCATAGTAGGACACACCTGCATACGTCACTTGTACAATAACTTCATAAGGACCTGGCTCTTGCATCGGTAGAGTGATTTCCAGGATACGACCAGGTCTTCTATATTGCAAAACTTGATTGCCTCGTCTGAAATTCCATCCTGAAGAAGAAGAAGGCACAGAAGCAATCCCTATAGCCTGAAAGGAGTCGCTGAGCAAACGAATGTAATCAGAGGGAGCTGACTGTGTAGGAAAGGAAGGTGATGTTCTAGAACCCTTGGAAAGAGGAATAGGAGCTGTCCTACTAGTTCCTGATAATTCTTCGTTATTTTCATCGTCTTCCTCAACAACTTCTGTAGCTTCCAAGAAATCCATCCCAGTGCAGTTTTTCAAATATACTCAATTTTTGGTTCTCATTGACAATTTAATGAATTGAAACAATTTGGCAGAGGCGAAACACACGTCTTGAGTCGTCATGCAACTACTGTTGAATACAAAACATACTTTTTAGAATACCAAAAACTACGTCCAGAATAGCATATCTTTTCAGTTTGTTGAACATGATAAGAATCATGAAATAGCAGAACTGTAACAAAAATGCACACTGTGAAGTTTCCACTTTATATTGAGAGTTTTCACTTGTCATGACTGATAACTTTTGACGAGTCCCAATGACTTTGCTTTCGTAAAAGTTGTCGACGGGACCATTCAAGAACGACAAAGTCATAGACTGCGTGGGCAACTGCAGGTATAAAAATGTTTTGACCCGACAATACATACAAACTCCCAAAATAAGTTCCTGCTAGTGATGCTATACATACATATGTTGGAGATATGGGATGAAACAGTCCAAAACATATACTGGAAACCAAAAGTCCTTGAAGAATTGAGAATCCTTGATTTGAAACCAGCCACGTATAAAAGAAACCTCGAAAAGCAATTTCTTCTGCGAAACCTGTACAAACGCATATCAATAAAATTTCTGTGGTTTTCTTGGAGAGAAACAACTCAGATATGATCCTTTCTGTAAGAGAGCTTGTTTCTTTTAACCATTGAAATGGTAACTTTTCGAAAGCATATACAAGACCCAAAAGCGGAACGGCACCAAGACAGCCCTGAAAGAATAGAGTTGGCGAAGCTGTGAAACCTGAACCAAACACTGGAAGTCTCGTTTTCCAAGCAAGACGGCACCAATAACACCAAGACCTACTTCAAAGAATACACCCGACCAAATAGCATTATTTTCAACGTTTCTCACAGTATTTGAAGCATAAGGACTTGTAAAGTTTTCCACTTCTTGTTGTTGACGCTTGATATTTTCTACATCTGGCTTCTCGTCTTTTTTAATCTTTTCCTTCGTTGCATATGCAATAAACAAACAAGCTCCAGAAATATAACTTATACCACGTAGTTTCCTTTGAACATTTGTATGAAAGGTCTTCTTCTTTAAGTTTTCCCAACGAAACAAACGAGAAATCTTGTTATGAAAACATCGATTATGACAACCTGTGAATGTATTTCTGATACACTGTGTTGTTTTCTTTACTCTCTGTACCCTACTATAAGTGGTCAGGAAGCACCATAGGCAATTTCGAAGCATCAACAGGTTACTCTGTTCTAAATCTGGCAAAGAAGAATTTTGGTTACTTCATACTCATTTTCTGAGCAAATCCAAACGAAAATTAGCGACTGCTGACAATTTTCATGTGGCTTTATGAATGTTTTATTCCTCATGAACCACTGCAATGTAAAGCAACTTTATCTTAGAAAGATTCACGATTAAGAAATATATCCTTGTTATCAAAACGTTTGCAGCTGCATCGACATCTCTGTTTGTCTTCCGTTGCAGTATTCGTACAGGAATATATGTATTACTAAAAGTACTAAATTGCACCAAATACACTATATATATCTGACTGTCTAGATTATATCTATCTTCACATTCGTTGCATCTTGCTGTTGGTTTTCGTCATCTTATCGTAGAGAATGATAGAACTAAACCTAATTCATCACCTTGTTATAGTTTGTGTCCAAAATAGGACTCATAAAGAGCTTAAAAGATCCACTGAGAGGACTTACCATGGGCCTCAGCCTCGTATATGATGGTATTTGTGAAATGTTTCTTCAAACATTTTGCAGCAGAATTCCTTGCTTATGTTTCTTATCGATAAAGCTCCAATTCTATTCCTATAGCACAAAGAAAAATAAAATGTAACAAATATTTCCGTTTCAAGATCTATTGAAGTGTATCCATCCTTAAGAAACAAAACCGAAGTTCTTTTGTTTTCAGTTAAATTCCATTTATGTTGGCATCCGTCAGTCAGCAAGAATAGTTTATTTCCTTCTTTATAAATACGACTTCATTTTCTGTTGATGGTTTCGAAATGTCTTCAAGTTTCCATTGTTTCGAAAATGGCTGCTGCTTGTTGAATTCGAAGTATCTTTTCTGATATAGATGGCGCTCACTTTTCTTGTGATGTTTCCTATGAATCTTTCTTTCTTTGTGATTTCTACTTTTAAACAAATACCGATTCCTTTACGTAGGGACAGAAATTTTCCACAAGTCAGACTTTTCTTGTCACTGGTTACTGTCTGTGTTTTCTACTGAAAGCCATGATGCAGCCTTTGAAGAGTTAGTTTGTAAGGCGTTCTTTTTCGGAACAGAAAAGCATCTGCATGCAGATAAACCTAATCATCTTTTCACAGTCATCCTCTTGGTTCGTTTTAACACTTCTTGCTTTTACAATATCTTTTGCCTCTTTCGACTGTTTGTCTAGTTCATTTGCACAGCTGACAGCAGCAGCGAAGACAGACTTTCGGCCAATAAGCGTTTTGCAGATGTATAAAAAGAAATTTTTTCACTTGTTGTGTAATTTCTGCATCAAATATTTGAACATTTTTCAAAGAAATTTGAATCTGAACCTCACATGTCATTCTGTATCAACCAGCAAAATTTTTGGAGCAGTCCTTAAATAATTCATTTCCCTCGTGCTTGAAATTCTCTTAGCCTAAATGGATCGCATAGCAAGTTCCTTGATAATCTCGAGGTTTTCTCGTTAAAATCTTTACGAATGCTTTTTCTATTTTCTGGTCCCTACAGATCTCCTTCTTGATGATATGTTGATGGCATGCCACATTCGATGCTTTTCCTTAGGTTATGAGAGTCATACTGCTCTGTAGACGTATCTTGATAGATGTACTTTTACAATATTTCCCTTTTCAAGCTAGTTTAAAACGCACTTCTTAAAACTCATAATGTATTATTGGTATACAACTACGAAACACATAGGTCGACATTTCAGTCATTAGTAGCTTGCCTTTGTGATCCTGGTGATGAAGACTTGTAGTATTTAAAGCAATTTAAACAGATATTCTTATGCGACTGATCAATAGACTGGTCAGTACCAGTTGCTATATATAATAGCAAGCTTGGATATTTTGGATCCATTTCTTGCCAAAGAGATGTCCATTTCTATTTGGTATGGTCTCTAAAAGATTTTCAACGGGTCAATGGGACCACATGGTATCTCGCTGTCGCTGGCCAATGGTATTATTAAGTGTGGTAAAGATTTCTTCTTGTCTTTGACAAGTGTGTTGCCATTAGAGGACATCTCTACCAAGCATAGTGATAGAATGACATTTCTTAGACAATATAGCTTTAAAGATATTCCCAAAGTTTCCGAGAAGAAAGTTGCAGTAGTAACGGGTGCAAATACTGGCATTGGGCTGGTAACTGCTAGAGAACTGACACGAAAAGGCTGGCAAGTTGTGCTGGCGTGTAGAAATGAGAAAAAAGCCATGGAAGCAATCAAACATATACAGGAAGCTACTGGATTTTCCAGAAATACTGAGTTTATGCCGTTAGATTTAAGCTCCCTTCAATCCGTGAGAGACTTCTCTGCCTCCTTTAAAGAGAAATATGATTCACTTCATCTGTTGATAAACAATGCAGGAGTTTTTGCAACAGAGTTTGCCCTCACAAAAGATGGTCACGAAATTCACTTTGGAGTGAATCACCTTGGTCACTTTGTAGGTACCTTGTTGTCTTTTTGTGTTTTGTAAGCTCAGTAACTTCAATTTAGTTATTGACCAATCAGTTATTGGACAGACTGAAAAGGAGCCAGCCATCACGAATAGTTGTGGTATCAAGTGTGGCACACGAACACACTTTTCGAAAAGGAATTCTTTTTGATGATAAGGAACGTAATGCTCCTTGGAAAAATATTGTGGAAAGACTTCATGCATATGGACAAAGCAAGCTAGCGAATTTATTATTTGCCAAGGAACTTGCTCGAAGGTTAGAAAAAACAAACGTATATGGTAAGTTTCTTTGGTATTACTTGAGTTTGGGATATATAGTTTGACGAATATGCTAGTCAATGCCCTTCATCCCGGAGTGATACGTTCCGAACTATTCCGAACAGAAAAGTCATTTGTCAAAGACCTTATCATGGCTTTTGCAAGAAATACAGAAAATGGTGCTATGACAACCCTTTATGTTGCAACAAGTCCTGATATTGAGAAGAAAAACATTCGAGGTGCCTATTTTAAACCCTCAGCTATTCTTCCAGCTCCGTTTATTAAACCTACCATTGCTACTCCATCCTCCAAAGCTACAGATCCAAACTTGGCAAAACAGTTATGGGATCTCAGTGAAAGACTTGTAGGTATTAAAACAACGGAAAAATAAAGAATTTTAGATATATAATATTTATCGAACTTTTTATTTGATAAGTCTTGATGAATAAAATTAAGTAATCTCCATGACCTATAGACATTACCATTCTTGGCGTTTGTTTCTTCTTATGATGACATTCTTGCACTGCACTTCCATTCGTCTGACTGTTCGACAGGTAGCGACACAAAAGTTTTCGATTCCGCGTTCTATCAGTAGGAGTTATCAAAGTTCTACAGCATATTTTTCTAGTCGGCATGTTAACACTTGCTCTTTTCCAACTAGTCGGTTCTTATCTAGCAGCAGTCCAGTGAAAAGCTATTGGAAAAGTAACCCGCAAAAGCGCCTTCGACTGTATTGCAGTGTATCTGAGTCAGCTACAGAGTTTGTTGAACAAGCAATTCAAAGCAGTACAGTTGTCGTGTTTTCTGCTTCGTATTGTCCTTACTGTGCTAGAGTAAAGTCTGTGTTGAATGACCTGCAAATACCTTTTACTACCTATGAACTGGATAAGGTGAGTTGAGTCGCTTTTTGCATTAAATATTTTCTTATTCCATGGTAGATGAGCAACGGAGATGACATAAAGTCAGTTTTGTTGAAAAAAACTGGACAGAGGACGGTACCAAACGTTTTCGTGTCCCAAGAGCACGTAGGTGGTTGTAGTGAAACTTTAGAAGCCTTGGAAAATGGCAAACTAGCCAAACTATTGGACAAGTCACAAGTTTCACACAGTTAGTCCATTTTTGAGCATTGTGGTACATTTGTCATAGAAGTTTGGTAAAGGCCAAAATAAAAAGTAAGTCACTGAAAGTTTGAAAATAGCGGACCTGTTGCCGAAATGTTAAAGAAAGTGACCAAATACTTAAAATTTGCTCTTTATGCATAACAACGCTTAGTTTTTCTTACCATTATGAAACAAACTACTTTCAATGGATGATCATTTGTACAGCAGTCTTTGCAAACTCTTATCAATTGTCTCGTCGATAGAGTCTGCTCCATTCATTGTGTTTCCGGTTTGGGCGCCTTTGAATGGCTCTCTCACAAACCTTTGGTATTAGGTTTGTTTGTAGACTACTAAACTCTCTCCGTAAATCAATTACCACAGAAAAGTTTCAATTGCAGCCTCTAAACTACTTTACTCGGAGCTTACACAACTTTAACATCAACAGACCTCAAGAAGTTGCAGATTTATTAAAGATAAGGGAGTTAGCATATGGCAACTTGGTACGCAGAGAGCTTGAACCTGACCCTAAAATATCTGCTTGCTTTCGTTCTACTGTGAGAACGGGTGTTTTGGCTAGAAAAGCTGGAATGATGCAGTTGTGGGATGACCTGGGAGTGATGCACCCTTGTACAGTACTTGTTATTGATCGTTGTCAAGTTGTTTATGTAAATCCGGTTAAAGACAGCGAAGGTCGTGTTGGTTTACAAGTAGGAGCAGGCTTGGAACGGCCTTATCAAATGAAAAAGTTTCTTCGTATGCACTTTGCTTACAATGGAGTAGAACCAAAGCAAAAACTTGCAGAATTTCGTGTTTCAGAAGATGCAATAGTACCAGTGGCTACGGAACTGAAAGCTAATCATTTTGTAGTTGGTCAATACGTTGATGTGATAGGAACCTCAAAAGGAAAGGGAACTCAAGGAGCTATGAGAAGATGGGGATTTGCGGGTCTTGGTGCTAGTCATGGTGTAAGTAAGGCACATCGATCTATAGGTTCTGTTGGTGGTGGTCGTTCAAGACATCAAGAAACACCGAAAGGAAAGAAGATGGCTGGGAAGATGGGTAACAAACGGGTGACAGTTCAAAGCTTAGAAATACTGAGAATTGATTCAGAAAGAAATCTTCTGTATGTTCATGGTGCAGTTCCTGGTCACCGAGGAAGTTGGGTTCGAGTGAGAGATGCAAAGAAGAAACCATTTGAACCTGGCAAAGTACCACCTTTGCCAACGTATGTCCCTGAAGAGACTGGAGAAGAAATGGTACAGTCAGAGTCTGCCTAGCAAGGCACATTTATTGGAGGTTAATGTGGCAACCGAATAGGTATGAAATGATGTCTTGGAAACCGACTATTGCGAAAGGGAAAAGGAGAAATGAAGAATGAAATAGAGAGAATAAAGAAACAAAGAGAGAGAAAGAGAGAGAGAAAAAGAAAAACACAGTTGATTGAATTTTACAAAAAGCATAGCACATTTTATGAACAGATAATTGAAAAGAAGCAACAAGTGCCCATTCTATGCAGAGACAACTTGTAAAAAAAAAGTCATTATTTTTTGATACAATACATTTCCTTCTTCTTTAAGACACTTTTCCCAGTAAGAAACTTATCAGTAATAGAACGACTACTTGAGGAATCGTTAGCAACATCTTATTCTTCTCTTTCTTCTTTTCATCTACTAAATAACGCTATTAGTGAGAAACGTTTATACTATCCTTCAACCAACCTTGTTCCGACCCCGAAGTTTGCTTTGTTGTTTCTTCATCCAAGGAAGATCTCAACTTTGCAAGCTCAGCTTCGTATGCATTCTTTTCTCTCATAAGTACTGATATGCGCTCTAATGCCAAGTGGTACTTTTCCTCCATACTTAAAGTATTATTATCCAACATATCATTGGACGGTGTTGATATCCTGAAACAGTCATGTAAAGTACCACAAGATAACAAACGAAGAACTTACTTGGTAGTTTTAGTCTCTTCTTCTGTATTCGTGGATTGGCCTTGTAACTTCGTGTTTCCTATCTCCGTTGTTTTCAAGTCTTTTGGGGAGTGTTGTCCTTCCTGCTTATCACTTTCCTCACTCCCACTATGATTTCTTTCTCCAACTACATTTGCGGACATTTCTTCCTTACTAGACTTGTCAGAAAGAACACTTTGGTTACTCCGCTTCGTCTGTAAGTCACCAGCTTCACTATTCTCTGAAGTTACAAAGATAACTCGAAACTTTTGTTGATATAATTGATCTGCAGTGACATTCTTCCATAGCTCCTGAATATCTACGTTGGTGTCCTTTCCAAGTTTTACTGCTTGTAATAAAAACTTGTCTCGACAAGTGTACAAGTCAACTGGTAGCTCTTGTAGCGGTTGCAAAACAATGGAGACCTGAATCTCTTTTCCAACAGGTAACATTGCGGCGTTTGGTTTTACAAAATATCTTTTTGGGTTTGTGGTCTTCACTTTAAAGGCCAAAGGTTCCTCTGCAATATTTTTTAGTTTCAACGTCTGAACAAGAGGTTTGCTCAGTTCCAAACGGAATTCCAGGTCTGTAGGAAACACTTGGAGTAATTTTTCCATGATATTTTCTTATTAAAAACCACTTTCGATATACCCTTGACTCAGATTCCTATTTATCTTCGGCAACTCATCTCCACCATCGTTGCCAAAAACAGAAAATTTTCCTTGGGGTGAAATTCCTTTGGAATCATTCAAATGAAATTATTCTCTTTTTATTGCTTTCTCTAATGAATAACAGCATTTATTCGGTGGATTCCCTATAAGAAAACAAGTTTAAGTTTCTGTTAAGAAATGCTGTTGAACTTGTAATGAACTATTCTTCAGACGCAAATTATACAATCATGTAGCTTTCAGATAAACTGTGAAAGCAGGCAAAGTGTTCATCAAAACAAAACCAAAAAGCTCATAAATAAAATTATGCCAATACTTACCAAACTCAATAAAATTATACAATTTACTTGCTTTCTATGGAGAGAGAGAGAGAGAGAGAGGAACCTGGCGACAAGAGGCAGTCATATACAATCTGTCACCCAATCTGTATCATAAACACCCCAAAGCTTCTCCTATCCAAAAGAAAGGGTTGGTTTAGAACAACAACAAAATATTGATGCTTTCATAATATGTCTCAGACTCGTCATCTAGGTAGCCAAAGCTTTCTACACAGTAGTTCGGACAAATGCCTTGTGTCATCATAGACTTTGTTTATCTACTGGAACTTACCCTATTACCAGCCAACCTATTCTCATAAAACGAGTCAGAACAAAGCACTTGTGGGAGATTTCTTGTGGCCACTGTCAGTGCTCAGACCTATCATTACTCCCCCACTTTTAGGATTGATATCTAAATAAAAACTCGATGTCGTTTTGGTCGGTTCTCCAGGAGTTTTCATCAAAGCAAAGGATAAACTAGCCAAATATACACTCACCTTCTCAAAAATGATCGACGACGGCACCGTATGCTGTTGCGGCTCGAATTACCAGTCCATTTCCCGTCAGCTAAATAAAGATTTCAATTAAACTTAACGATACAACAGTAGAAATGCAATATAAAAAGGTACAGTAAACAACCTTTGACAAATCTGTAACGTTAATCTAAAGTGGAGAAAGATTTTCTGATGACAATTACTTCGAAACTGGTATAATAATAAATTTTCACTGATAACACTCTTTCTTTTATATACAACCAGATTTTCTATTTATTTCATCTTTTAAGATACAAAAAGGTAAACTGCTAGCCATGAAACTTTGAAAAAGTCTGTGGCAGTCATTTCATATTTGACGTGCATAATGAACCTTTCGCGAAGTTCATTAAGCCTCATTTTGGTTGTTTGAGTTGTTGTTATGGAACGAGTAACCCCTCGGAAACGCAAGTATAGATGGACATTTGTAGACCATGAATTTTAAACCTGAGGAATCTAGTTTCTTGAAGAAATAGTTCCATTTTTGCTACTGATGTGTGTAGTCCAAGCTTAGCAAAGTCAGTGCACTGCCTTGTTGAACATTTCCTTGTCCATTTCTTAAGGATGAATTGACAAGCTCTCAGCAGTGCCAAATGGTCGCTGCATAACTCTTATAAGCTTTCTCTATCTTCCGATATGGAACCCTTATTGTCTGATTCAAGAAACAAGGAGCAGTAACGTGAACCAAAGACAACGTTTCACAGAGCACATCACAACAATCGTGTGTGTGTTTCACGACACAATTATGTTCGAACAACTTCCTCTTCAAAAGCATAACAATTCTCAGCTGATGTCTTGTTGGCTATGGCCTTTTGATGCGTTGTGCATACTTGAACAGTCTCTGAGCTCCACACAATTGAAATATAGCAACTTTCATCTATACATGAATTTGAAATTTCGGGGGCATGCCTTTATATTGAGCAGCAGCCTCTTGAAGTCTTGTTCAGTGTGAGCTTCCTTATCAATCACTTACGACCATGTAAGCATCGTGCTTTATGATTGATAACGAACATTCCTCAGTAGCTGGTCTATTTGTCATATCTCAGAATCTTTCAAAAGCATATCCAAACTTCTTAAAAGGTCGATATCTGACCTTGTGAAATTCCACATTGGAAGATGTACAGTACATATAATCAAGTTGATTTTAAAAGGTCGCACAGGGGTTCATATGTGCAACATTGTAGTTCCTCTATTATATGCGATGCAACGCCATACCCGAAACAGATCTGTGAATATACACAAAACTATTTCAAACTCTATAGATATTTTAGGTCAAAGTAATTTCTTATCTATTTGACTCATTATCAAGTCCAATTAAAGAGCGCTCACTGAATAATGTGAATACAAGTCATCTTTATATCAAGCGTTCGTCTGGTCGATACAATACCGGTATAGCAACAATGACGATCATTTCATCTCACTTGCGCTAAAGAAACTACTGACTGGATTTAACCATATTTTTATATTGGCTACTCTACATGCGTTTTCAAATTTCATTGCTATTAATAGGAGCGTAAGTAGTCTTTGGAAGGTTCACAATACGTCGATTAGAAGTATGCATTTTTTAAAACCATTAGCACGGCTCGTTAAAGCTCTATATAGACAATTAACTTTTTCAATCCGCCAAGATTCCGCTGCCGTTCGTCTCTGTCTCGATGAAACAGCCGTAACTTGCAAAAAGGACAAAAAACTACAGTGCAACTGAGAATCTGGATCTCTTTTAGAAGCTCTATGTGTTACTTCAAACTAATTAACGAAGACTCAGGGCTACCGAGTCTGTTCTTGCCAGAGGTTGTGCAGAAAACTTAAAGTAATGCTGCCCTCCAAGTCTACTTCCATCGTCGCTGTTTCGAAATCTGTTTGAATCATAACTTTGGTGTTTTCTTGTTCCCAATGGGTTGCGTGCCTGTGGAAGGTAAAGAATATGTGGCCATGAATTCGGACGGTCATTAAATGCCAAATGGCAAACATTCAATATTCGGCCCTTTTGAGAATGACGTTGATTGACCAAGCGACAGATTCTCCCATGGACATTTCGCACTGGCAAAGGGGAAACAAAGAAATTGGGCCTTGAATCCTATTTTTGGCTTCTGCCGTTTCACATAGAATAGACACCCCATAACCAATCAAAAGCCGTCTTAGGGTTCTAGAAATCGTTGCGAACGCCTTTAAAAGCAAAGGAACTTTACTGCAGTACAGATTTACGTTGCTTATTTTGACATGGCAAACAAATTGGCTTGCAGTTTCCTCGTCCTTGCATTCTTTGTCGCTATTTCCGTTGCTGCTTCTGAAAGTGAAGGATGGAGCTATTACTCTTCTTCTTCTTCCTCATATGAGCAGCAAACTCAGCAAGCCGTTCAAACTCAGGAAGTTATTCAGACCAGCAGGTTATTCAGACCCAAGAGGTTATTCAGACCCAAGAAGTCGTCCAAACTCAACAGGCTCAACAACAACAATGCCAGCAAGTTTGTAAGTCCTACGGATACACCCAAAGTCCATCATGCACCGCAGTAACTACGAAGGTTGGTGCTTATCTTTTGAAATATTTTAATTTCTCATGAAAATTATGGTAGGTTCCCTACTGGACTCAATGTGAGAAGGAAGTACAAGTCTTTGTACCAAAGACCTGCAATACATATACTCAATCTCCAACCTGGACTTACTGCAGCACCTACACTAGCACTAGTGTTCCATCTCAGTGCAGCAAGACTGTATCAACCTATACTCAAACCTGCTGTGCATATGCTCAACAAACATCTTATGCTGTGAGCACTGAACAATACGTTCAGCAAACAGTCTCTGCTGAATATACATCTTATTATGGAAGCTCATCTTCATCTGACTATTATTACCGAGTTGCTCAGCCTCAACGTTGGTCATCTTACGGACAGGAGGAACAATGCTCTGAATATTGCTGGGTACCAGTTCAAACTCAAGAGAGCTATCAATGCTCAGCGACACAAAAGAAGTCCTACAGTTATCCTTGCCAGACATACGAGCAAGTTTCTTCAACCTACCAATGTGGTCAATATGAAACTCAAAAGGTTTGTCTGTAACTTCTTTGGTTAAGAATATCATTAAATGACACTTGAATATAGGAGTCTTACAAATGCCAGAAATACCAGGAGGAAACTCAACAACAATGCCAATATGTGCAAGTATCTTACTGTGAAGAGTATGGGGAACAATGTCAACAAGTGACTCAGGAAGTGTCTCCTTCAGAAATTGTGTACTACGGTTCGTCGGCTAGCTCTAGCTCATATTACTATTAGACATTTTTATCTCATTGAAAAAGCGCAAAGTCGCAAGTGTTGTTTGAGATAAATATTGTCAACTCAGTTTTGTTTCTTCATACGGTTGTATTTGACACCATTACAGCTGCTCAGTAGTTTATATTATGTTCATATCCGTCACCAAAAGAGTCTTAGGGCGTCATATAAAGTAAATCACATTTTGCAAGTCAACATGCCGCACGTAGAGGAAGAGAAAATGACCAAAACGTCAATGGGAACAACATTCATATTATTCCTTTTCCTCTAAATATGGTTGGGATTGTCAGTCGCTTGAATATTTCAAGATATACCTTTAGGCTGTTTTGCACAAGAAGGGAACCCAACGTTACTTCTAATAGCAAAGAAAGTGCACAGAATACCAAACACAGCAACTTGTCACCGTCATCTCTCCCAGAACACTTGAAAAACTTGGACATTCCTAATGACCCCATCTTTTCTGTGGAGAATATCAAGTAAGAAAATATACAGAAAACTTCCAAGTTTAATAAGTGTGTTTTAGAGACCTTCCCAGAGAAGAAGTGCAAAAGCTAAGTAGAGTCTTTCGCATGATTGAGAATCACGCCGAGGCTAGTGAGAAAGGAAGCATTGTGAAGAGTGTGGAGAATCCTTTGTTAGATCAAGCAAGTTATTAACTGTACTTTGATTATCTTCGAGACTAATTGAATAGTAATGTAGGTTCCTTTGAGAAATTTTCCAAATATTCCATCATCTGTTGCGGAAACATTTCGTAAAGAATATCCGGCGGAAAAGATTGAGCACTTGTTACCACAAAGAGCAAATTCTTTGAGATCGACAGAAACGAGAAAGGTGAAGAATTGTTCTTGTTCATCTTTTTTTTTGCTTTGGTTGTACTTAATCTAATTTAGGATGATAGTGAAAAGGAAGCAGTCTCTAGTCATATTAGTCCCCGTTTGAGTCATCGTGGTAGAGAGCAGGTAGATTCTGGAATATCTCGAGTAAGTGCTCAAGTTTTTAAAGTTGAAAAATTTTTGTTGCTCACACTCTCTTTGATAGGGTTTCAGTTTGTTTCATCGCGTCCAGTCCAAACGTAAAGTGTGTCCACTTACTAAACAAGATGGTACAGTAGATATTGACTTCCGAAATGGTTGGTGCCATATTTTCATTTACGAAGCAAAACACAGCACTTCTAACCCTGTCTTATTGGATGATCCCATAGTAAATGTATTAAAACATTTTGTTTCTCAAAGTGGAAAGATTCTTCCACGCCGAAAGACAGGTTTATCGAAATTGGCACAGTCACAAGCTGTCCGAGCCATTAAGATTGCTCGTATGTTTTGACGTTTTGTTTATAATGTTTTATTAACGAAGATTGATAGGAGAAATGGCACTCTTACATCCAACAATGAGTATAGACTTAGCATTACAAGAAAGAAGGAAACGAAAGGAAAGAGAACAAGCACCAGAATAAGTTTTCAGTGAACGCAAGTTGAAATTGGTTTTTAAAAGTCTTTTTGATAGAAAATAAAGAAATTGACCGACCGTTGGCAATGGCATTTGAGAATGTCGTCTGTATAGTAAGAAAATAAACAGTTAAGATGGAAGAAATTTTGCAAAACCTTTTGGCAGGAACAAGTTGTAGAAAACGAAAAGAAAACACAAAGTTGTTTGTGAATAAAACCGATGGAACAACAGAGAACTCTTCATATAGAGTGCCTTATTCCTTCACGGGTGACATACCAGAAGGAAAGAAACGTGAGACGAAAACAAAGCACATAAATTTTGCAACCTTTTCATTAATAGTTGAGTTTTTTAGGGAAGAGTATTGATACAGAACAATGTTCGAAACTTAAACAAGAAGACCTGCAAGAAAGGAATTTGTTAGAGAATCGCCTTCGTAAATACTTTCACATAAGGGCAAATAGAGAACTATTGGCTCCAAGTTTCTTATTTAATTTTGAAGAATTGAAGACAGTATTTGCAGTTTCGAAGGAGCTTGTGGATGTATTGGAATCTTTTGGTTATTCTGAACCGACTCCTGTTCAACGGCAAGTGATTCCTTGCATGTTAGCAGATATGCAAGTTTTGGCTTGTGCAGCTACAGGAAGTGGGAAAACGTTGGCATTTGTTATTCCTCTTATTGCAAAATTATTACGAGATACGGATAGACAGACTCAGTCGATTAGAAAACCTTATGCTCTTATCTTGGAACCTACCAAGGAGTTGGCTATTCAAACCAATCGAGTTGTACAGCGTCTAGTCATGAAACTGAATATTCGTTGCAGTTGTCTAATTAAGAAACAATCAAGTTCGAATGATAATTTATATGTTGATATGATAGTTGCTACTCCTTATTCAATGCTGATGATAATGAATGAGAACAGAGTAGACCTCTCTTCCTTGAAACAAGTCGTGATAGATGAAGCAGACAAACTATTCGAAGAGCAGTTTTTGCAACAAGTAAGAAACATTTCGAAAAATAGTTTCAGTATCTAACATGAATAGATTGACGGCATTCTTGCTCATTGTCAATCATTTTCAATTAACAAACATTTGTTTTCTGCAACTCTACCCGATAAGATAGAAATGATGGCAAGAAGTTTTATTGATGATCCTGTTCGAATAATTGTTGGAAGAGGAAGTGGAAATGGTTCTTTTAGTTGTATTGATTCTGTTCAACAACAGTTGGTTTATACTGGTACTGAGTCTGGAAAACGATTTGCTTTACACAAATTATTTCATGAAGGCCTTGCAAGTCCTGTTCTAATATTTGTACAAGACAAGAGAAGAGTCATCGACTTGGCTCGTTTCATTCAGAGATGGCAAACATCTTTTGCGTTTATTCATGCAGACTGTTCAGAAGAGCATCGAAGAAATTCTATCATAGACTTTAAGAAGGGAAATGCCTCAATACTTATTACAACAGATTTGATATGCAGAGGAATGGACTTTCGATGTGTACAAACCGTAATTAATTATGATTTTCCTACTTCTCTTAATAGTTATATTCATCGGATTGGTAGAACTGGAAGAGCAGGAAGAAAAGGAATTGCAATAAGTTTTTTCAATGAAGAAGACCAATGGATTCTTCGTCCAGTTGCCAACTTTGCCGCGGCTTGTGGAGCTTTGTCGATTCCTAAATGGATCTTTGATCTTCCTTTGCCATCTAAAACACAAAGAAAACAACTGGAAAAAAGACCACCAGAAAGAGAAGAAATATTACGTGTTAGGGACGAATAAACAATACCTACTCAGTAGTTGACAAGTAATTGTGGACATACCATGTGGAACTTTACCTTTGTAGTAGCAACTCTGATGACCAGTTGTTCCGTCAATATGTTGACTCTTGAGTTTCTTTTAAAGTGAGTCAATTATACGCTAGTGATGACGTCGATGACAAAGTATAACCTTCCAGTTTGGAATCTTTTGTTGGTGATTTTATCACCTTTTTACAAGCCACTTTTGTGGTCTTGTTTTCCATTGGCAAATGGCTCAAGAGAAGAAGACAGATTTCTTTTTTATCGGCTATTGTTTGCTCAATTTTGTTCTATGGTAGTAACGTAAGCAACATTGGCTTCTTCGTTTCTGTAATTCATTGCCCATTCTAGAGGTTAAATACTGTCAGTCTACAGTATGGACTACCAGTTCCTATTTATATTGTCTTTCGTTCCTCTTCTCTTTTGATAACATTTTTGTGCTCTGTGTTGTTTCAGCGGAAAAAAGTTTGTATGATGGAAACTTTTGCCATTCTTTTGACCTCTGTTGGATTGACTTTGGTTGCTTGGATATCGAATGACGGTACAAGAATGGCAAAGAGTTCTCTATGCATGACACGGTACATGAAAGGCTTCTTTTTTGCCTTGATTGGTTCTTTTCTCAGTCCTCTATTGAGTATCCTTCAAGAAGAGATTTTAGAGACAAAGCAAAATAAGAAAGAAGCTTCAGAAGAACTTTTATGTCTTATGCAATTGTTTTCTTTACTCTATTATATTCCTCAAAGCAAAGCATTACTTTCATTTGGAACAAAGTGCCTTTCATTAGCATCAAGTTCTCCTGTGCTTTACTTGATAATACTCAACCTGACGACACAGATGGTTTGTATTCAGTCGGTTTTTAATTTAAGTGCAAAGGTTAATGCTGTTGCGCTACAAATGACATTGAGTGTTCGAAAGCTCCTGAGTTTATTATTAAGTTGTTATATTTTTCAACATCATTTAAGCAAAAGATATTGGTTGGGTTCATTGATGGTATTTATTGGCTCTCTTTTATATTCTTTGAACACTGTTGGGAAAAGAAAAACAGCACAGATATAAACACTGTCTTTATTTTGGTGAGTTATTAGTTTCCTTCTTTTGTTTGCATCAGATAGAATAGCTAATGTGATGAGGAAACTTTATGATTCACAAGATTCTATGATTTCTTCATATTAAATATGAAGGAGGAATAGAATCAATGATTGTGTGAAAGGATTATGAGATCTGAGCATGTTGGAATTTTCTATCTGATATTTGTTTGCTTTTCTCTGACTTTTTGTGTGATAGTTGACGAGTTGAATCTTATGAATAAAATGACAAATGTCTTGCATTGTTTTGGATGCATGTCGTCATCACAAGAGGACCTCACTGAACAACAAATTCACACCATACGTTATGTCGTTGCCAAAATATGTTTCCAACAAGGCAAGTAAAAACATGTTTTGGTGCATACTTTTATGGTGACACGCCTTTATAGCAACAGAGAATGAATTGGAAGTAGACAAACAAGTTATTCTTGCGTTATCTGAACTGTTACTGGGATATTTGGACGTGTTTGCCTGTGATGTGGAAGCTTTTTGTCGACACGCAAAAAGAACTACTGTTACAGCAGAAGATGTGTTGCTTTGTTGTCGGAGAAACGAAACTTTGGTAAGTCCAAGTAGAATTCGTGGGATTGCAACCAGTAATGAAAATTGTTTGTATGAAGAGGGAACACTTGGAAACCTTTATCAGCAAAAACCAAAGTTCTTTTAAAGAGAAAAAGACAAAGCAACAACGAAGATAGCTAAAAGGATCTTTGGAAGAACAAAGTTGACTGTTTGTAATTTTTCCCATTTATTCATTATACAGTTACAGTTAGTCGAGTGCCTTGCAGTGAGTAAACAGTATACATAATTTCCAACGGCTTAAAAGTTAGACGATGGTATTCTTCTAAATATTGTATTTTGTTGAGAAAGACTAACTTCAGATAAAACAGTTCCCATTGGCTTTCTTTTGACTTTTGACTTTAGACAGTCATCACTATAATCTCTGGAACGCTTCAATGGATGGCCTTGTTCCTTCTTCTTCTTTTCTAGCCTTCTTTCTCTCCATTTTTGAAATTCAATACTGCTAGAAACAGCAAATTTTAATAATCGTCGTTCTGAATCATCCAGTTTGTGAGTTACTTCAGTTACTGTTGTAGGTAGACATGTTAAGCTTTGTTGATGCAAATCATTCTCAGTCATCTGACTGCTTCGGTTGACCAAAATGCTCTGTGAAAGACGTATAATTTTTCGATAGCGAACTGCAAAAGCATAAACAAGACGTTCTATCAAATCTTGATCATCCAAGAGATTGGCCAAAAGCATTCCATATCGATAATAAAATAATGCCTTGGAACCCAAACCAACAAAAGATGCATCCGCAACAATGTCTTTGCGAACACGAGAGTCATAAACATATGGAAGTTGTAACGTAACAAACCCACGAACAGCTAGGTTCTCTGCCATCCAAAAAGGCAAAACTATTCTTGTTCCTGCTGGCATGTTGTCCATTTCTTCTTTACCATCAATCTCTGTTGTCTCATGGGAAGCTTGACAACTTGACTCGTTGATGTTATTTTCTGAAGTATCCAATGCTGTCAAAATAGTATATGGAGAAGGAATATCACTGTCTTCTCTATCTTCACCAGTCTTCTCTATAGATGATAGTTTGTAAAATCTTGCCCACTGTATATTCTCGGGAAATTCTGTTTTTGTCAAAGATGCCAAAAAAACCAAGTTGTTGTAAATCCGTTTGTAATACTGAGCGAATTTTCTAAATGAAAGGTTCAGAAATCTAAGAAGAAGATTGCAATTTCACATGTGCTTACTTCTGAAGTTGCAAGAATATCCTCTAAATCCCAGTAAGATGGTCGTTGATAAATCATTCTGATTACTTGTCAAGCTTTTTAAAAGGTTTTTCAACAAAGAGAACTACAGGTTTGAGGGGTCTCCATATCTATTCCACACACCAATCTAGCAATCATTGCCAATTTTAAATTTGAAGTTTAGAATTTTGCTGGGCGGGCCACTCTCAGCCGCAGGACCCGCTTCAAAGAAGTCTTATGGCGGGCACTTTCTCTTTTCATCTTGCAGTTGAATTGTCTAAAGACATTAACATGAAGAATTCTAGTTATCAAAGACAAAGTGTCCATTCGTTTTCTGTCATGTTTTACAAGAGGACTTCAATACTACAATGTCCCTCTACCAAAATGATAAACTATTAGTGGTTGAGTGGTTTCAACACTTTAATGTATTGCTCCTTCAAAAATCCCCCGAGTCTACAACTGAAACCTACGGCGTTCAACCAACAGAACAGGACACACACCAAGAACACTAGACTATATCATATTGGAAGACTGAAACAACCGTATTTAAACAGTGCGGTTTTACAGACAAACATACTCGTCTATTACAGATTGTCATGACGCATCCAACAGTTGACTCGCTTCGACTAGTCCAAAGTTCGTAAAGATATTGACCTTGTTCGCATAGCTGTATACAACTTGCCCCATGAGGTTTCTTGCTAGACGTCTATTTTCTTACAACGTCAGAATGTAAGTATTTCCTCTCGAGGCTCCGACTCTGTTTTGGAGAGGACATTTGTCACTTTAAACAAGAACAGTCTTAGAAATAAGAGTGCTTTACGTGTTTTCTTCAATGATTTCCTCGTATCGTTAGAACGAGAGTATCCTTTCTCTGAATTTGTTTCTTTTTATTAAGGTGTATACCTCCCACGAGGGGTTAACTAGAAGACACCAGTGTATTTCACATGTGGCAAGTAGCAACGTGATAAAAGGCCCCACTGTCTTTGAAAATAAACCCATTTTTACACTCGTCAAATGTTGTTCTTTGCTTCGGATATTTCCAGAATATTCTCTGTTTTATTATAGAGTAAGCACACGTGAAAGTTCTGTTGTTTGTTCTTGTCATGTTTCAAAACTCCACACTAGTTGGAAAAAAATTTCATTTAATAACCTTGCCAACAGAGTTTACTCTTGATACAACTTCAAGGTTGGTAATTATCTTAAAGTTCGCTTCCATTTCAACTGCAAGTTAGTGCATATGATGACAATCAATCATTTATATTGATTAAAATTCTGCATTGCCTGGAAATCTTGGAAAAGGAATAACATCACGAATATTTTCCATTGCCGTCACAAACTGAACGAGTCTTTCAAACCCCAAACCATAACCTGCATGAGGTACGGTACCATAACGTCTAAGATCCAAATACCACCAATAACTTGAAATATCTAAACCAGCTTCATGGATCTTGTCCTCTAATACATCTAACCTTTCTTCTCTTTGACTGCCTCCAATCAATTCACCAATTCTTGGAACCAATAGATCCATCGATGCTACTGTCTTACCTCCATCTTCGTCATTATTTCTCATATAAAAGGCTTTAATTGCAGTAGGATAATTATAAACAAATACAGGATGTTTGAAATATTCTTCGGCTAAATAGCGTTCATGTTCCGTAGCTAAGTCTTCACCCCATTGTAAAGGGAACTGAAACGTCTTGTTGCTTTTTGCGAGTATTTCAACAGCTTCTGTATAAGGAATTCGAAAAAAAGGTTTTTCCAAACAGGCTCTCAACTTGGATAGCAAACCTTTTTCAATGAACTGATCGAAAAACTCCATATCCTGTCGGTTATTTTCCAAAACATACCCAAGCACATACTTAATATAAGCTTCAGCATTGTTCATATCATCTTCCAAATCAGCAAATGCCATTTCTGGTTCAACCATCCAAAATTCAGCCAAATGCCTAGTAGTGTTACTATATTCTGCTCGAAATGATGGACCAAAAGTGTATACGTCACTTAATGCACATGCATACGCTTCTGCTGATAACTGTCCAGAAACAGTCAGAAATGTGGGACGACCAAAAAAAGATGCATCAGTTTTGTTTGTTTGAACTGCGGAAGATTCAGAAGATGAAGATTCGTCTGATTTTGTTAAGACACGAAACATTTCTCCTGCACCCTCACAATCTGATGAAGTAATAACTGGTGAATGAACATATACAAAACCATTCTCCTGAAAGAAAGAGTGGGTTGCAAAAGCCAAAGATGAACGTACTCTAGCAACTGCACCAAATCTATGTATTATATTAGATTAGTGTAAATATATTCAATTGGATTCACACAGAGACATACGTATTGGTTCGTGGTCTTAAGTGGGCAATCTTTCTCAAGTATTCAAATGAATGCCTCTTTTTCTGTAAAGGATAAGTTTCATTACAGTCACCAATCATTTCCACTTTTTCTGCTTGTAACTCATAAGCTTGCCCTTTTCCAATACTATTTCAGGTCAGTTTAAAACTTCACTGTTGTTTCTTGTAATATTCTCTGACCTTCGAACCAGTTTTCCAGAAACACAAACAGAGCTCCCAGTAAGTAGCTCTTTCACTGTCTCATAAGACTGCAAACTGCTATCCACAAAGACTTGAAGTCCAGCAACACAAGAGCCATCGTTCACAATAAGGAACGCAAACTTTCGTTGATCACGAATAGAACGAACCCAACCTTTGATGTTTATGAACTTATCTACTAGTGATTCACCATGTTCAAGTATGAAACTGACTCGAGTTCTTGTGGATAACAAGTCTTCTACGGCATCCAACTTTCTCTGACGAGAAACCGCTGATGAACCAATTATTTCACTCGGTCCTCCTCGCGAGTCTATTGAAGCACAAGAAAAAAGGCAATTTCTTTGTATATCACTTTTGGAACCAAAATGTCGTTGTGAAAATAGCAGTTTTCCCAAACAAAAGGAGCCACGACGCAATGTGCTCTGGGAAAGTCTCTCTTGGAGAAAGAAAGACTTTTGGTTCCTCGTAAAAGCATTGAATAGGTGAGGACAACAAAGTGTATTAAAAGGAACAGTCCTGTGACAGGAACTCTGATAAGCAGCAACTATAAAATGATTATAACCATGCGAAAACATCAAAGTACTCGTGCGCGACTTCATTTACAATTTTCCAGGAATCGTCTTTGAATTTCATATTCCTTTCTTAGTGATCTGTCTTATCATCTACTGATAATAAAAATGCAAATAGCCTGAAATTATATTTGTTAGCGAATCTTTTCAGTTGTAATAATTGAAACTAGTAGTTACCTGGAAGTTTCATCTCAATAAAGACAATCATCATCCGATAGGTTCCTATCAAAAGCAACAGAGACAAGATCCAACAATACAGACGATAGTCTCGAAGGAAAGAGGACTTTGAGGATAAATCAAGTAATATCACTCCCATAGTCCCCAGGGCATAAAAGAACCCAACCGATAAGCCTTCGATAACATACTGTGCGTTGATTCTACCCACTGCAAACGCAGTAGGTTTCAAAGTCCCTGTAACCGGATCAATAGTAGTACCTACAGCAGGAGGACCAACGATAACGTCATAGACTATTCCAGAAACAATCATGATGTACGAGAAAAAAACAAATATAAAAATGAGCCAAGAAGGAATGGTTGGAAGAGAATAGCGCAAACGAAGTTTAGGTGGGCGAAATATTCTAAACGGTAATTTAAAAAGGTTGTACGGGATACTGAAGAAAATGTTGACACTTTTCATTGAGATGAATAATAACAGATAGATAAGGAGACAAGTGTGTAAAGCTTGCCCAAAAAGTCTCCTGAAAAGGAAGCCTAAAATTCAGAATGAGAAGAAGGGTCGCATTGGAATAATATTTCTAAATATGTAAATCAATATGACGTATTTTCATTGTAAAAGCATGGCGACCGCACTGACAAATAATATTTAAAAACACTAGAATGAATAACTTGCTTCATCATAACCTTCTCGTAGAATTCCCACTGTCGTTCAACTTGAAGCCCAATGGATATATCCGGCACAAAACACGGCTACACATTTATCTTTGTTTTGAAGTTATCGAAAAACATTTCTATTATAACCTCCAGCATTCAGAATTTTCTGCATCTGTCACACTAGTCTCCCAGTCGCGAACAACTGAAGTTTTGTTGCCACACGTTTATACCAATTGGGATCTACAGAATAACGAACAAGACCTGGTGGGTGAATGGGGAAGAAAGGCAGTGATAGAAGACACGTGTCAGAAAGTCGCTCACCAACGAATTCAACTTTTCTTAACATTTATGAGTTGGCATGAAGAGACAAATCTTCTGACAAGTGACTAAATAACAATGCAATACTCTGCAAATAAAAGGGACAGTTCTGTTTTTTAGAGACAGTGTGGATAAGTAGATGCAACGAAATCATGGAGCTTGATATAAAGTTGGCTTCAAACACAGGAGATGACCCTCATATATTCCATCCTGGAAATAAAATAAAAGGAACAGCAGTTGTACGACTTTTAGAAAGGCAACCTGTAAAACAAGTAATCCTTGAACTTGTTGGGCAAGAGAAATTATATGTTTCAAATGAAAGCCTACAGTCCCCTCCATTTGTCTCGGAGCCTATGTCTTGGAAACAACAGAGAGACAATGATAAGCAGTTTGTTTCTTATCCAATTTTACATCAAGTGTTACTATTGTGGGACAAGAAAGCTACTGTGACCAGTAAACCATCAAGAAGAGACAATGACGGCAATATTGTTCGTAAAAGGAGTAACCAGCATGACTTGAATCATTTGGTGCAAGGAGTACTATGGCTTCCATTTCAGTTTCAGCTTCCACCAGGTTTGCCTCCATCCCTTCGCTGTGACAATGGAGATATTATAATCAATTATGAACTTATTCTCAGGGTTGACATGGAAAACTGTGTAAAGATACTGAAGGAAGAGACGGGAGACGCAAGTTTTACTACTCAACATACATGTTGCAGTATTCTTCTTGCTACCAGTAACAGTAGCATTCAACAAAACAAACTTCTCACGAGCCCTTATCAACAAAAAATAACTATCTCATCAAAGGAAAGACAAAAATGGTATCAAAAAAAGGCGGAAAAAAACATCATTCTCAAAGCAGGTAAAACAGAGCAATCTTCTTCAATGAGTCTTCTTTTATATGCCATTTTATAGGTCTTCCCAAGGTGTGTTTTGACGAAGCTCCAGGGCTAGCCATTCCCGTGACCATTGCTATAGTCAATCATAGCTTCAAAAAGATTAACTGTATCACTATGAAACAGATTCAGCAAAGAAATTTCAACTCTCAAGACTTGACAAAGCCAACAAGTACGATATGTGGCCCAGCACTGCATATCGCAATGAATGAAAAGATACGATGCAACGAGAAAAGAACACTCATTGGTCCAATCTGTAGAAACCTTCCCCTTGCCATGTCTTTAGGACCGACAGTAGAAGGGAAACTCTTTCGATTCCTCAATTTTATTCGTATACAAGTTTCTTTAGAAGGCAGAGAAGATCCAATAGAACTTGACCTTCCAATTATTATCATTCGGGGTAAAGAGTCGCCACCTCTTCAAAGACTAAGAGTTGTCTGAAGAGTTTCGAGCTTGAATATTGGAAATTCTCACCAACTAGGTAGATAAAAGAATTCTGGTGTCCGTCTGGGGGTCACCTGTCACACGGGTTATATTCAACTTCATAGTGAGAGAAGATTTGTTTTTGAGCATTTAAATATTTTCGATCTGTAAAGATATATACCACAAGATTAAACTTTTGTAACTCTACCTGTTGTAAAGATTGAAAGGAAATAACTAAGCAACCCACGTTGCAATACTCCCATTGTGGAATATCCTTCAAAAACTCAAGCGACATGTCGTGGCAATAAATTTGTTGACTGCCTTTCGATAACAGAAAATCTTCCTTTTCATAGACCAATATTTCCTGGTCACAAATAGCAATGTCTCTGATAAAAAACACACGCAACTTCGACCTAGTAGGTTCCTAAATAATCGTGAAAACTTGAATGGCAGTTGTCAAACCACGAAATACCAACCATGTTATTTTCAACAAGTAAAGTTAGATTAAAAGGGTCAAAAACCTCCGACTGAAACGGTACAACCTCTGCATACTTTAGAGTAATCATCCAGTGCTTCCCAAAACACTCAAATTTCCATTTCCTCTCTTCGGTCAATACAAAACAAACCAATTTTCATTCATTGGCATGAACTCAGTTCTTTAGGAAAAGAATGATTGGTTCAGTTTCTATCAGGAAGGGAACACCAGAAGACAAGTATTATTTAACAAAACGTGTCTAGTTCCATAACTACTTCAAAACTGTTTGTGCTGCTGTTATTTTACAAGGAGAGCATGTTGCAAGGCAACGGTCTGTATATATATCATATGTTTGACTCGTTGGGTTTTATCTACTAGAGCAAGCATGATGTCATGTTGTTTTTGCTGTATAAATTTGAACTTTATTGAAAATGGAAATGTACCCTTGAACAAATTTCTAATGTTTTCAAAAAGATATCAACGGAAAATGCTTCAATGAAAATATAAATTTATTCATTCGCTTCTTGCATCCAAAAAAATTATCTAATCTTTATTTTCCCTTCAATGTATGTTAGACTTGGTTATCAAACGTCGTTCGTTACAAGAACAAGACCACTTCATGAAAAAAACTGTTAATAAATGCTCATGGGTTGCAAGTTTACAAAGCTTATCTATGATATCATGGCTGAAAGTATCATATAATCTCGTCTACAAACAACTCTTGTAAATAATACATTCCATTATTGTTTATCCAGCTTTTGTTTGTTAAAGACAGAAAATATACTTCCAACTGCTCGAGAAAAGAAGTTGATAGGTTCTGCTGGTTTCGAAATATCAGAAAGTCTACCTTCTCTCAATGCTCTTTTGTATTCGGCAGGAGAAAGCATCTTCTTGTCTACATTCTTCCACATTCCTTTCCTTCTTAATCGAGCGACTTGTTCGGCCTTTTCTAATTTTTGTAACATTCCATTGTATTCAGCACCCATTCCCCGATAGACAACTGCATGACCATGTTTAACCAACTCATAGGAAACATTCTTTTTCAAACGAAAGAAGCCTTTCCGAACATATACACTGCATACAGCTCGAGAGTATTGATCCAAAGAGTGTAGTTTCACTGTCGCCGAACAATGAGTAACATACTTTCTTAACCATTTTTTTGCTTCTTCTCCTCCTCTCTGTCCTGGAGTTCCGAAATGAGGACATTCGGGAGCATCAACTCCAGCAAGACGAATCTTTTATTTGGCTCAATACAGTTACAAAACAGGAAAGGTAAAGTCCTTACACTTATTGTCTCGTTGCTCAGACCTTTTTTGAAAACTGGATTTTTGCCAATGCCAAACAACCGAAACAAAAAGGGCCGGTGATAGAGTCTTACATTATCACCATCTCCAACATACACTGCCACACCTTTCAAGATCTTTTGTTGTTTGAACTAGAACAAAATTCAAGAATAATCGAAAGACGACAAGACAGCAACTATACCCAGTCAATTGGAATTTCTCGTGCTGTTCTATAACGTTTAAAACCCATAAATATAAACTTGGAAGTTGCAGATAAAGTACCAAACGAGGCACTAGTGAGTGCAGCAACCGACAGCCAGCTCCAATCAATAAAGGCGCTCATATTCCATAATTTGAATTGAAAGCAGTACAAAAAAGATTTTATAAAGACAGACAATGTTGTGTATCAGAAACTTTGTCTGACGACAACGAATACTACCATGTATGACAAAAAAGATATTCAACGAAACATCGAGATACTTAAGACTCGTAATAATAGTAGTAAGTTGGGGTTGGACACATCGAACCTATTTAAAAGAATAATTAGATAAATGTTCGTTTCTATCACAATTTCTACTCACATATTTCCTGACAGATTTGAGTATAAGTGCCTATAGATATCATGTAAGAAAACAATATTGAAGTTACCTACAATACTTACAGTAAGGAGTAGGAGTTGGTGTATAATACTCATAATAGTAGTAGGTGGGTGGAGCATAATAGTAATAAGTAGGGAAGTATCCGCGCTCCACATTGTCCTTCTCCACTACATTTTCTTCCTTAGCCAGATTTCTCTGTGCTACTTCTTTGTTCTGAGCAGTCCTTTCATAGCTGTAATAATAGTAGTAAGGAGTAGGCGTAGGAGTAGGAGTTTCACAAATTTCCTTCCAATAACCTATAATGATAATACTTTACTTATAGCAGCTACTAGTAAGGGTATCGTGTGACTCACAATATTGTGTGCAGCACTGTGAATAGTATCCTCTATCTACTGTATTCTCAAGAAGTTCTGCTGACTTGGCGTCAAATGCAGACAACTCTACAGCTAATGAGCCAGCAATAATAATTGAAGCAAAAAAGAGGCAGGCTGAGAAATACTTCAACATGATGTTCCTGACAATCCAAACTTTAACAACACAAACTTGCTAGATAAGTCCTCCTTAATTTATAAAGCAATCATTCTATTTCTAAAATAACGATTCGCATTCATCCGTTACTAGTATGTGGTTGTTGACAGTCTGGAAACGTTCATCCGTTGTCTTGTGTCGCTTGCCTGTCGAAACGACATGAGATACCTACAAGAATTTCCATTTTTAGAAAGCACGTCTTTGGCCGTCTTAGCTAATCGATTTCATCGCCACAATCTGCACATTGTGTTTCAATCTTCTTCTAATAGTTCATATTCGTCCAAGTCTTCGTTGTGAGGACTGAACATATGTAAAATATCTGTCGGTTCAGAGTCACTAGTAGCATGAGAACAAGTTTTTAAACTCTCTGAACGATTACGAAAATGAACAGTATTTCTGTCATAAGCACTCGAATCAGTTGCGTCAAACAACCTTGACTTAAGACTTCGCAGTCGACGTAATCTCTTTTTCCGTGCACTCTTGTCTCGGAATTGCTTCCCAGATATTGTCACCTGCTGTAAAGTCTCTTCACCTAACTCAACCCTTATCAGTTTCATGATATGCTCTTGTAACAATGTTCTAAAGGAGTTCCAAGTGTCTGAAGAAAACCAACCACGCTATTTAAATAGTATTGTTTGTATTTAGCAGATAAAATCTGTAGATAAATACACGTACCTTATCCTTGCAAAAAACAGTTAAAAGACTACTAGAACTAAGAAGTTCTTTAATAGGTTCATACTCAATATCACATAGCTGTAAAAATAAATGTCTATGAGTTGGTAGTTGACAAAGTGTGACGTTTGCCTTTTCAGAAAATTCTTCTTGGGCATTATCGATACGTTTTCGCTTCTCCTCGACGACATCTGCCAAAGCACCATTTAAACGACATTCAATAACTTGCAGTCGACTGCTTGTAGGATCTTTCCGTGGGTCATACCCATACTTAATCCAACACGTACGAAAAGGTCCAGGACCATCAAACGTGTATGCAAGAGCTGGAAGCGCCATTTTTAAATGGCTTTCATCTACTGCTCCACTATGCAAAAGAAGAGCTCGACGAGTCCAAACTGCTCGTTCTTCAAAGGCTTGATTTAAACGTTGTAAAATATCTCCAGGAATAGCTTTGGCTGCATTCCATTTGTCCTCATCAGCTTGCTTTGGAACATCTTCAGCATTCATGGCAACTCGATGCGAAAGAAATGCAGTTCTTAGGGGATCCGAACGACGATCAACTCCTACAGATGATCTCCACGCTGCTCGCCTCATTTCCAAGGACTCATTTTCTTCAGTGTTGTTCTTCTCTTGACTCCACGAATGCGCCTCTTCTTCTTGTCCATTAGAGTTTTCTAAACTCAGAATACTGCGTTGATAATCTGTGTCGGCGTATTGCTTGTAATTATAAGGTATTCTAACGGTAGAAACGCGTGAAAACTGCATAGGTGTCAACCTATAAATCGAGGCGCTAACTGATGCATCAAAACAAGTGTCATCCAAGTCATCGTTTTCAAATAGACCGAATGCCGAGTCAAGACCTGAGAATCGACCACCTGTTTCTTGTACTGGTGGCAAATACTGAAAATCTGCCAGTTTTGTGAATTGATAGGTTCTATTGACTATGCCAACTGGTTCTATATCGACAATGCAACGCTGCTGTCGTTTCGAGTCAGCACTTTCACTTTTGGGACGCAAACTTGAGCTTTCTAGACGACGGTAACTAATCTTAACAACCAGGTCACGCGTGTGAGTAGGTTTGTCAGACACTATAGGAACCGAATATGCGTCTTGTCTCCTCAGATGAAGACGAAGTCTATCCGGTTGTCGTTGGTCAAGAAGCTCCGACTTTTTACTTCTTCCCACTGAAATATTTTCTGTCTTAAAAGATTTGAGATATGATAAATATATACTATCGATGCCACCCAGACAAGCTATTGCTTCAGCTGGGTTGCCATCCTGAAGATAAACAGGTACATTGACACCTAAAAGGTTATGTGTTGGAAAAACGCACTGACATGAACCACTTGAACATTGGGATTCCATTTGAAAAGGAGCCATGTCATTGCTTGTGTCATATGTAGACAAAAATGTTTCAGTGGTCACCAACGACGGACGAGTATTAGTTGTAAGTTTATATTAGAACTTTTACTTCTTTATTGGCTAAAGATGGGGTTTATCAGGGTTTATTAAGAGGGTTTGATCAATCCTGCAACGTGATTCTTGAAAACACAGTTGAAAGGATATTTTCCTCTGAAACTGGAACTCAAGAGGTTTCTGTTGGATTATATGTTATTAGAGGTGACGATATGTGTGTTTGATGTGTTTGTATTGTTTAGCGTTCGTTTACTTGTTTTCAATAGATCTATTGTGGGTGAACTGGATATAGAAAAGGAAGCTGAGACTGACTGGCAACAAATAAAGGTAAGGTTTACTTTTACTTCTTTTCAGTAGACCATCTTATGCTTTGAAGGCTATACCTCTGCGTCCAATAGTACACTAATGGCTCTTTGCTGAGGTGATTATGTCTCTTGACACCCACATGTGATATGATATTCGGAACACGTTATTTGCTGGAAATGCTTGGCTTGCGAAAAGAGTAGGATATGACGCTTTATTCTAATATTTTCATATTACCACACGAAAAGTTCGATCAATATTTGGCACTTTGAAGAAACGGAAAAGGGAGGAAATATTTGCGGATAGACAAGACCAGAAATAGACGCACAGTTAATAAATAACATATTTCTTGCTAGCGTTAAAGAAGTTGCATATTGTGTTGATCTATTCTCAGGCATTCATAAACTAGATTTCTTTTGAGGAATTGTGAAAGTTTTATATCAATGCCCTATCTGCTCTTCAATGCCTCCTCGGACTGAATCGTTCTCTTCGTTGTTGCAAGTTTGCATAAGAGTTCATTCATATCATTGTAGGGAACTTTGTACTGCTTGGTCAATGATTTGGTTCTTCCTTCCCTTTTATTGACATGGAAGACTTCTTCAAAAGTTCCCTTAGTCTACTGACTTCTTCTTCAAGGCGATGATTTCGCTCTATTGCATTTTGTAGTTCTCTTAAAAGCTGTTCTTCTCTTTCTTTTCTTTTCAAACGTGCTTTTTCTGCAGCCTGAACAAGTATATCACTGAGTTGATTGCTTGTTGCGAAATCAAATAACATTTCATCTTACCTCGCGATTTCTTACAATTCTCTGAGCTCTTCGTTCTTCTTCTGTCCACTCGGGATGCGTTCGTTTTCTTCCACGACCGTGTTTGGGAAAAACACTTGAGGGACCGGCTTCCCCTTCAGCTTTCTGCTCTGATACCAACTGCTCTTCTTTTACTTCTTCTGATATACCAGTTAGTTCCAATTGTGATGTGTGTTCTCTACCTTCACGAGAATCGAAAGTTGTTGTGGATTCCGATGCTTCAGTTGAACGAAAAGAACCCAAACTTGTTGGTACGGTCGATCCGGTTCGGATAGAAGACTGCTCTGGTACTTCTTTCTCAGTAACCAAAGCCTCTTTCTTTCTACTTGGTTCCTCTGCAATTTTGGCTTTCAGTTGACGAAAGTGCTGGCGTTCCCTTCGTGCTTCTCTAGCTATATTGGCCCTTATTTCCTTGCTTTCTTGACCTGCTGTTAAGCTCGATTCAATAGTCTCTTTGAACTGACTACTTGGATAGCTTATTAGCCGTGTTCCTGTTGTCCTTTCTGCCACAAAGCTTGTTGTTGTTACCGTTTGATAAGGCGATACTGGAGATATTTCCGAAGATGGTTCTGTTACAGCCTTAACCAAAAATTGTGCCTGAACACGAGGTCGTTTCTTTGTCTTTGCCCAAGCTTCCGACTGCTGTTCTGCAGTAGAAGATGCTTCAGTTTTGTGGCTTGCACCAGCAGCTGTTATTTCTTCCATTAGGTGTTGGAAACTTGGAAGTCTTTCTTCCGTAGTTTGTTCACTCAGGAAAGTAGGTTTCCCTATCGTTTTACGTTGTTCCTTGCCATTTTGTTCATCCATATGGTGAGAAGACAGAAACTCGTACAGTAAAACAGAAAAAGCAACGTTGAGTATCTTTTTAAAATTGTTTCAGTTGAGACAGACATGAGAAGGTTTCCAAACCAAGAGTTCTGACAGTTCTTTCCAACTCCGTTTTGGTTATTCCACCAACACCACAACAACAATCTTGGAAACCCGTTTATACAGCTAATAAGAGCCACCGAAACGTGTGTTCGTTACAGAGGTCTTCAAAACTATACTGTTTCGTTAAACCAAGTTTCCTATTTCCACAGGACTCGTGGGTAAAGATAGCATTTGGCTTCAAATCTTTATGGGTTACATCGATATCGCTTTACTGATTGGACTCTATTGGAGATGAGCAAATGAAATTTTTCCCTCACGAAGCGACACGTTCCAGAATATTGCAACATTTTTATTGGTCAGTTATAGCCAAAAAACAATTTCAGAAAAAGAAATGCAACAAAAACAAATTATTTTCTATTTCTTCTTGTGGGCAATTTCAAAAGTTGCAAATCACACCGTCGATTAAAATTCCAATAATATATCAACTAACAAGGTTCTAGCATCAATTATATCCTTACTGTCAAACATACTGTCTTGTTACCGAAAACTGTTTCAGCGATGGATGCACTAACATCTCACATATGTGGCTGTAAGAAAATGGAACGACTTTGGCCTTCCAATGGTTCCAAATCAGTCGAGTCTTCATAATCGTTATGGCCTTGGGTAAGTGCAGATAAAGCTTCCACTTCTTTCAAAGTGATATCGACTTTACTATGAGGCTTCATTGCTATAAGCGACTGTGGAACCTCGATGTTATGTTGTTTAAGCAATCCAACAACTATTTCTCTGGTTCGCAAAAGTTCCGCATTTTCTCTTCGCAATCTATTCAATTCCTTTACCATTGTTTCATAGCGAGCTCTAGAACGTTCTCTCGATCGTCGAGTTGCTTCTCTATTTTGTGCAGCTCGTATGGCCTTGCGTTCTTCTGCAGTTAAATGTGCATATTTTTGTTTCCTTCCGCGTTTCCATATAGTTGCTTCATCCTGACCCATTCTGTTGGTAGACTCTGGCCTATGAGAGAGATATTTTTCTGTAAAAGGACTAGGCAAAGAGGAAGGCAAACCTGTCCTAACCGAACGACCTAAAGCTTCATAAGATATCCTTTCATTGCTCTTCATTCTTTTTTCTAAAACTGCAGGACAAGAAAGGCTTTCAGGCAACAGACTTTATCTGTTTCAGGGACAGGAGCAACAGCATCGGTCGAAAACAAACGTCTATTTTCATCTGTTTGTAAGTTATAAATATCCCGGCAGACAGAGGTGCCAAAGAAAGATTCTCCATCGACGCCTTTAGTAGCTGGCAAAGTCTTCACTACGGAAGTTGGACTACAATATCTCCGTTGCGGTATCTCATCAATTTTAGAAACAACAACCGGTGGTTCCATAGGTGGTATCTTTCTTTCCTTGTCTCCATCTGCGGAAACGCTTTCTTTCGCTATTTCATAAGTAGAAGACATCCAACTAACCATAAAGGAGTAAGGTAGTCGGGGTTAAAATAAAATACCAAACCAAGGACAAACTACAACCCTGCCCAAACAAAACGTTCAACTCCCAAAACTTTCGCAAACCGTACTTGAAACTTCTTCAAGTGCAAATATATTCCTTTCAAATTATTTTAATATTCCTTTGCTAAGATATAAGAGAAGATATATAAATCAGACCCCTCTGTCACAAAACCTGTTCCTCGATAAAACGGATTAGAAGGAATGGCGTGGGAAATATTTGTACGAAATGATCTGACATCCCTCCGAGTGGAAGAATTGCATAGATTCGCCCATGGGGGACTCCCCGACTTTCATCTGCCGCCAATCATGGTAGCAAGCATACATATGCAGGTGATGAATAGAAAATTTTCTTTTGAAAAACCGTATGCTAGAATAGTAACCAATACAATCTACTTTATTACATGGACTTGCTATGAAACTATAATTATCTGTAAACGACATTGATATGGGGGACAGTCGATATTTTTCACTATGGAATATTGTCTTCTTGCTGACTTTCCTTGTACGAGTTCAAATGTTTACAGAACAAAACGAAAGGATGTTTCCAATAATGGCGCCTTTAAAGAATACTAGTGTCATTGCAAAAATATATCTAGTATCCAATATGATGCTCTTATTCTATTTGTAAACGCAAATAACAAGTTTTGATTCATACACAAGAGCAGTTGATATCTTCAAAAAAAAAGATCAAAGGAAGCCTGCAAATTGCTCCTTATGAGTGTCCAAATACCAAAGCACACGTATCTCTGAAGGGCCGCTAAAACGCCCATTAAAGGGCCACCCCAGCAGAGGTGCATTATTTGTTTCTTTGCCCTTTTCCCATTTTTGAAGGAACAAGAACAGCAAACAACGGTTTTCATGCCGCAAACATCAGAAATCACCGATAACTGCAGTTCTTTACCTTCCTGTGCTACAGAGTCAGAGACAAATTTGGGTACGTGAACCCCAAGTATCTCTTGTAATATCGTATTTAGATTGTATCTTTTTTGACAAGAATGTTTTGTGAAGAACTGTTTGGGTACAAACTATACAGTATTGACTGCAATAAAGGCGAGGTTCGTTGCTTTACAAATATGAGACACGGCATTCTTTAATAATATTCTAGAGCATTATACCATGCGACATTTACGGAACAAGGCTCTTCTTGGGAAATACTGGAAAATCATGTAAGCAGACTGCTGGAAACTTTGTTACTTATTCCCTGAAAGCTTCAAAATAGGAACTTGTGGCTATTTGTTGGAAACGGAAAGGTTCAGAGACGATATCCACGGGTCCTTGTTTTCATTGTATTGATCAACAAACAGGTAAGATTTTCATTGACATTCCTATCATTGAAGAATGTCTTTATGAAGTTTGCGCTCCAACATTTCATGCCTATAAACCGATATCTTCGGAACCTAAACTTTTATTCGGAATTCAATTCTATAACAACAGAGATGCAAACATCTTTGAAGAAGTCATGCACAATGCCCTTGCCTTGGAATGTGGTCGAAAAAATGCTCCTGAGGATACTTCCTTCTCAGAACGGTCAGTATCATCAACAGCATTCTCGCCTTTGTCTGGTAAACCAAAAAATGCAGATGATGGCTCCCCAACAACAGTGTCTCAAGTTAGCAATCGAAAAACTAGCAAGTCTCTTTGTTCGCAACGATTCAATGAGGTAGTATCTGATAGAAAAAATCGCAGTCGACAACTTCTTTCTTTGAAACGTACAAAAATAGATAGAGAATCAGGTAATATCCAAGAGATTAATGAAAAGCTACAAAAATTGGGTATCAGCAACTCTTGTTACCTCTCAGAAGGAGAACAAAACAAGTCCGAAGCTTGTCAAACTGTTGAAGAAAGAAATATGGACAATCTCATATCAAACATTGCGCCACCAAATTCAGTAATTTCTGTGCCTCATCGTCTTCTTCCTACGCAAGTACGCAAAGACAGAAATCAAAAATGGTATGAAAACCAACAAAAAATTCCTTTCCAATACGAGAAAACATTGAATCTTTCAAAATGTACTGTTTCTGTGCCTTCTTTGAAAGACAAGTGCATGGAAACGGATAACAAAGAGACGGAGAGTTGCCAACCTCGAGAATGTTACCAGATGAACAAAGGCAGTCAGTCCAGTTTGTTGAGATATGAGACTCGCTCTTCCATGCTGTCTCCAACAATCTCTACAAGAAGCAAATCGTCTAGAGTTCCTCAGTCGGTCATTGTTATTGCGGACAAAGAGACTGCAACACCAACAGGTGGAAGAAATGAAGAGCTTTGCGCACATTCAGTTTACGAGACTTTGTTAAAAGAAATGAGAGCAATCGTTGCAGATAAAGTTCAGGAAGGTGTGCAAAGCTGTTTAAGAGAATCTCCCTTCATCAGACAAACTGAAAGCTTCTGTAAATGTGCGAACAGTGACTAAGAAATAGCCAACATAAGCCAAATCTGGTGCACTACTCTTGAAAATTTTTGTCATGAGTCTCAAGGGATTTTCTTAGGTTTTCTAGAATGTACGAAATTTTCTAAACTCTATCACTCAACTTGATCATTAATACTCACCTATAGTTTTATTCTTTCTATTTATTTCTGCTTCAGCTGTTTTATAAAGCACAGAGATGTTGTACAAAAGAACTTGCTTTTCTTTTTCCAACTGCTCTTTGGCACTCTGCAGTGTAAACAATTCTTGCTTGAGTTTCTCTAAGCAGAATAGGTATATAAATAATATTTGAAAATGTCTTTGGCAATAGTCTACTTACCATATTCTTCTTTTGTCACAAAGCCTTGACTCTGTCTCAGCATGTCGCTAAACATTTTCGCGCCTTTGTTGATTTGAAATGGGATTGCGTTTCCTTTATGGCTCCTTACTACTCTTTCTCAGTTTCTTGATAGCAAATGGTACAGTGGTTACCATGGGAAACACTGAAAAGGATGAATGGAAACACTCAAAGATAGACTACGTAAGAAGTACTTTCAAATGTCTGTGCCACATTGCTGACGAGGTCAAAACAGTTATCAACACTTATAAAGGAAAAACAGGCTCTAGAGCATAGCGTTGAATTGAGTCGTTCCAATTTAAAGTTACTGAAACTAGAAAGATCTTTTGATATTCAGAAAAAACATGAAAAGGAAGCTGAAGAGGTGTATTACCTGAAGTTAGAAACAGAACTGGATAAGAAGATTTCGGAGTTAGAGCCCTGGACAGAAAATCTCACGAAGAAAAGAGAACAACTCGAACGGGAAGTAGAGGTAAGATAAGAACTGCAAATTAATTTTGCTACTACTTAAGCATACCCATAAAAAGTCTCTCACTCTTGAAATACGATTCCTTCGCAGTTATGAAAATCGATCTTCTGTCGAACTTGATGAATGGTTAGAGCATTATGTAAGCATTTACACTGTGTCATTACAAGATTCCTGTTTTCTTATACCAAAAGGATAGATAAAAAACTTTCATCCAACTACACAGAGACTCTTAAGAAAGTCGAAAGACTTGGCAATGGTCACTTGGAAAAATTTGCTGACAGCCGTTGATGGTAAGTCTTCCATGTAGTCATTGTACCAGACATGATATGTTTTTTTAGGAAATACTTTGCTTGCAGATCATGTTGCTTCGGAATTTGAAAAGATTCTAAATGTTCACGTTGGCGAAACAACCACTGAAACGGCCATCTTGTCCTACTTACTAACATTTGTTCCAATAGTTTGTCTGTTGCAATTCCTTTTCCGTTTTACAACCTTTGCAAAGTCTCAAGCAACTTGTAACAACATCATTTTACTTAACTGTTCCTATCAAATCATTCTGTATTCTCTTTTCATTGTATTTTCTCTTGCTTATGATATCGATCCTTTATTATTACTTCAGCGTCAATATGAAAAGTTGTTCGCTGTTCTAATTTTAATGATTTCTCTTTCTTTATTGGGTCTTATGGTCTCATTCATTATATTATGGTGTAGAAGAATGAGCAGGAACACGCTTTCTCACCTTGTTGGCGTTGGTGCAACAAGTATTCATTTTTATCTATGTGTTCTTAAGCCAGCTCTCATTGATGGTTTGTCTCTGTTATTTGCATCATTTTGATTCACTAACAAATGTTTGCCGTCTCTTTTAGAAACCCTATGTGTATTTAACAGCATCTATTTAATATACTGCACGATTCTATCTCTGATAGTAATCGATTATATACCACCCATCAAGCCGTTTTGGCTGATCAAGGTAATTGCCGGTTAAATTTGCAAGGGTTCTCATATCTTTCTCAGATGCAAACTATTGTATGGATTTCAGAAACTGCAAAATCTGAAAGGACGTCACCCATGTCTGGAGCCTCAAGTGTAGACATATTGCCACTCTACCGTAGAATAGCTGCTTCTCTATTCGAGTACCTTTTCAAAGCTGGGCACGAATGTTAAACATACTGAACAAACTTGCCTGTGACATGCACAAACAAATAAGATTCCATTTATGGAAATTCTTTGCTGTGAGGGTAAGCTCATGGAGTTGTTCTTGAACAACAGTCGGTTGATTTCATCTATCGACACGGAGATGACTGTTCAAAAACTGTTGGCACCTCCTGGAAGGTTCCACAAGACAATGCCGCTTCAAGCGGTTTACTATCCTGAACGACTCAAAAGAGAAAACAGTTGCACCAGGTAAAATATATTTACATTCATTTCTTTATTTATCCAATCATAGTCCTAGTCTGCGTTCATTACCTTGGTAATGACATTCATTATCAAATGATAACCTGACCTGCAGAATGTCTTGTGAATTTTGGAAACCAACTGGTTGTTTAGTAATCATGAATACACCATTTGTTTCTCTTCTCAAGCTTGATAAATGGGAGTAGCAATTGACTCTTGAATGCGTTGCATTTGTTCCAACAAATCATCAGAACTTACACGTCTAGTACGATTGAAACCTTGTTGCTCTGATATTCTTCTCCAATCTTCTTCTAGTAGACCCATACTCGATGGGATAAAATCTTCAACGTGAGGTAACTGAGAAGGAAAGGGACGCAATAGCATTGGAGTGGCACTTTCATGTAAAGCGTTCATAATATGTTCGTTCATCGCTTGAATATTCGTCAGTCCACCACCAACATTGAAGCGCAAACCGACTCTAAAACTCCGTACGTTTCTGTCATCATTTTGAATCTGTCTTCGTATTTGATTTTCTGCTTGTCTATTTCCTTGTTCTCTATCAACTGTTGATTCTTCACTGGAATGCATGGATAAGTCAACTGATGCTCGACATGTTGGACAAGATAACTATTTCAAGCAAATCAGAAACATCCTTCATATGGACAAAATAATTATCTTTGTTTCCACAGTACTTACCTGTCTCTTCAACCAGCTCAAAAGACACCTTGAATGGAACATATGTCCACATGATAACTTTTTAGCATGTTGCATGTCATCCCGACAAATAATGCAAGTTCTATCCATCCTATTCAACTCTTCAGTAGTTGCCTCCGGAAATCGCTGATTCATAATAGCAATAATTTGCTTGTATCGCATATATTCTGTATAATGTTTCTGTAACCGACGAATGGTGATATACATATCCCGTACAATATGCAGAGGTAGTGAATACATCATATGAATATAAGTAAAGAATGAAATATAAGCACAGAGTTGTAAAATATCGGATATCATTTCACTCCAAAAGAGCCAAATGGTTCGAGACTCTTCCCATTGCCCTCCTCCATAAGAAAGGTCAATCATCACCACCAAATATTTGGCACAAGCAAATAACTCAGAGATAAGCAAAATACCAAACTAATCAAAAGTGCAATGAGAAACAACAATTCAAAATTGGTAATGTTGAAACAATTACCTCAAAAGCAAAGAGTACAAAAAATGAAGACTCATTGCTTGCAATTTGGTACAAGGAGAATACAAGGAAAGCAACATCGCTTACTCCTAAAAATAGTAACAGACAACAAAGACGGAGTTGTTGTTGCCAAGGCTGATTAGGCGTTTCTTCCACCTAACCAAAAACATTAAGAAACATCATTATAGCAACTAAAGTAAAACACTTACAAAATCCACTCGGTCTTTGGCAATCCAATGAAATATTTTGAAAAATAACAAAGTACAAAATAAGAACAAAAACACGAGGCCGAATTCGTCTCTAAAGATTGACATGGCAAGAAAAGTTTCAAGTATCGTTTCTTTTGTTCTAAAAGTGAGCATTTCTACTTCTCGCGACCGAAGGTTTCCCAACAACATCCACTGTACACCTTTGCCTATACAAAGCATAACCGAAACAGCAAAGTTACCCAACAAGAACAAGGATAGTTTTGAATCTAGCAAGTAATTAATAACACGATAAAAGTATGAATAGTACCAAAAGGCGCGCAAACTGGTCATTAATACGAGAACAAAGGAAACCAAAACATAACGAGAAGCGGAAACTTTCCACAACATTTTCACTATAAGAATGAAAAATTCTTCGCTCTCATGTTGGCCATGGAAAGAGACTTATCAACCAAAGCCTTTTGAACCTCCTTTTTGGGCAAAAGGTGCACATATACAAACTATTCTTGGCTATTATTTTCCACAACCAACAAAGATAAATATTATAGAAGACGTTTTGAAACTCCAGATGGCGATTTCTTTGATGTTGATATTGTGGATGGGAAACACCAGACCAGTCCTTATGTTGTAGTTTGTCATGGACTTGAATCTTCTTCTCATTCCCATCATACTCTTCGTATTGTAGAAAGTATTGCATCATTGGGCTGGAATGTGTTTGCTATGAACTATCGAGGCTGTTCTGGAGAACCTAATCGTACCTTGAAAACGTATCACCTGGGATTCACAGAAGATTTGAATCAATTAACGAAAATTATATTGGAAGAAACAAAGGGAGATGCCGAAATTTATTTAGCTGGTATGTTTCTTAGTTGTTTGTATGCATATCTTTTCACCTTGCTTGATAGGCTTCAGTTTAGGAGGAAACCTTATTATCAAGTTTCTCGGAGAATTAGGAGAAGAGGCTGTTCAGCGTCGAATTATTGGAGCAGTTGTATTTTGTGTTCCTCTAAATCCTTTATACTCCCAACCAAATGCAGATAAAGGTTTGAGTAAATGGTTATATGTTAGTCGTTTCTTGACATCCTTTCGAAAGAAAATGGAAGAACAGTATCAACGTTTTCCTGAAGCATTCAATCGCGATAAACTCATTCATGCCACGACTATTGCAGAATTGGATGATTATTATATTAGTCCAAGTAAGTTAATTTGTATTTAGATTGACATCTTTGATTGCTTTCCTAGTTTTCGGTTTTAAAGGCAAGGAAGATTATTATAGACAGTGTGGTGGAGAAGCATTTCTATTCCAAGTTCGTGCTTTTCTTCTTGTTGTGAATGCTAAGAACGATCCTATTGTGGATACAGAGTCATTGCCGACAGAAGACAGTATAAAGAATGATTGGGTCAAGTTGGTAAGTTGTTTTCATAAACAAGTTGTCGTTGGTATTAACTCTATCAAAGGTCTATACACAAGATGGTGGGCATTGTGGTTATTTCAACGGATTTTATCATAAGTCTTATCTTGCGGAAGAAATAGCAAGATTTTTAAATTTTCTCCATGAGCATTTTTAAATAAAAAGACACAAAATATATCTTTGATAATCAAATGACTCCAACAAGTATGTCATCATGTTGTCTAGTTTGCAGTATTGCATAGTAAGGAATTGATAGATTGGAAGAGTGGTTGGATTGTGTCAAATACGAAACAACAACAACAATGGTAAGCAATGATACAAGTGCTGTTGTGTTTTATTTACTTTTCTTTATCAAGGGAGACAGTATTCTTACATATAATGGGGGCTGTGTATTGGCTATGGCTGGAGACAAGTGTGTTGCTATTGCTGCTGACAAAGGTTTGGTGTCCAACAAGTAAGTCCTTTTCTTAAGGACTAGAAGAAAGATCACTAAACAGTGCTTTAGACAACAGTTGGCACCAATGCAACGAGAATATTCAAGATAAACGATCTTCTCATGTTGGGACTTACTGGTCTTCGTACGGATGTGATGACACTCTATCATCGATTTGTCCATCGACTGAACTTGTACCGCCTAAGAGAAGAAAGAGAAATCAAGCCAGAGTCATTTTCTAATATGGTAGCTTCCACTTTATATAGTAGGCGTTTTGCTCCTTATTTTGTAGAGCCTGTGGTGGCTGGTTTAACTGAGAAAGGAGATCCTTATCTTTGTGCACAAGATCTATTAGGAGCGCCACTTTTTGCCAATGACTTTGTTGTTAGTGGTACTTGTGCAGAAAGTCTGTATGGGACTAGTGAGACTTTTTGGAAACCCAATTTATCTCCATCCGAATTATTTGAAGTTACTAGTCAGTCTCTATTGGCAGCAGTGGATAGAGACTGTTTAAGTGGTTGGGGAGCTGTGGTGCATATCATTACTTTGGATGGTATAGAAACAAAAACGCTCAAGGCTCGAATGGACTAGTGAAATATGTTGTTTGAATTGACATACTATGCAAGTAATCCAATAGCCACATAACCACAGAGTGAACCAGACATAAAATAGATTAAATATGATAAGATAAATTTGCAGATTTGTTTATTCTTCTATTAGAAAAAAATTGCTTCATCAATAGAGAACATTCTTTTTCTAAAACACCACCACGACAAGTAATTTGATGAAAAGGATGGATTGGTGTAACAAGTGGATACTAAATATGTTATTATCGCCTTGAAAAAGATATTCTACCTACCCAACTTTTTATTGCACCCAGTCGAGTTGATTGTGCACCATAAACGATAAGAGATATTCTCGCCAATTGTAGAGCAGATAAACACATTGGACAAGGCTCCAAAGTGGTATATAAGACACAGCCTAATAATCTCCAATTCTGTAAAGCCCGAGTGGCGACTACATATCCAAATAAGAACTATAAAAGGCATATAAGAAGCCAATCTACCTCTTATACACTCCATTTCTGCGTGTTGAGTAGGGTCCTGTGTCTTCTCTACTCTATTTCTTCCCCTTGCAACAACACTTCCTTCATCATTCACTAAAACTGCTCCTACTGGTACTTCTTCTTCCATAAAAGCTTCTTTGGCTAAAAGAATAGCTTCTCTCATATACACTTCATCAGGATGAATACAGCAAACACAATTCCATAAAGGTTGAATAGAAAGCTTTACTCTACGTCCATATTTATTTATCTTTATAGGTTTCCACTTGAAGCGATAACGACAAGGTATGGCAACCAAAAACCCAAGTCTGTCCAAGCAGAACATCTCTGTTTGGTTGCTCGATGTTGGGAAGCAAACATTGTTTTGGTGGTTGTCTCCAAAGAATACATCTTGTAGTATTGTGAGAAAACGCTATATAGGTATTGCTTGGGGAAACCAAAAATAGTTATGGACAAGTCAAGGAAACGATATATGTGTAGTTTTACGGAAAACTGTTACAGAGGTTGTTGCTTGGAAGCAGCTGCTGTCCAGCGCGCTCGTCTGTTTGGGAAAGGGAAGCGTTCCAAAGCTTCACAAAAGTTCAGTTTGGAAAAGTACGGAATTTCGGGTCGCTATCATGTCATTTCCTTGAGGGAAAAACTATTTGTAACGACTTCAGGTAAGAAGGTTGCCTTGCCATATAGGAAAAACCGGTGGTACTAACACGTATTTGAATTGTTAGATAGTTGTTTTCTCAGAAAGAGAACACGTCTGCACCGCTTCCTTCGTGAGTCTTTAAAGCCAACACTAAAAAGAGAATTTGGCTTTTATTGTGCTTTGGAGATCATGTTGCTCATAAACGACCCATTGACCCAAGAAACTGTCCAGGTGGAGGATACTCAGATGTGAATAATGCAACCAAAACAGGAGGGCCACGTTCTTGTCCAGAGTCCTTTCGTACTGAGAAGAATGAAGCTTCTCCCAAAGAATCTTTAGAATCCATCGACAGTATGACAAAGACCAATAACAAGAATGGAAACACCAGTGGAGCAAGTCGTAAACCTTTGAAACCTCACCACATTCAAAAATTTGTGGATTCGCTTGTATTCTTTGATGATATATTCCGAAACGATCCCCTTTGTGAAGCTGCTGTCGATTTAGTACAAAGTCTTTCTGTCGAGTTAAGTAGGGAGAAGAATTCTTCTATCTTAGAGTCGGAAGAAGAAGACGAAGAATTGGAGCAAGATAATAATGAAGAGATATTTGATGCAGAAGACCTCGTCAATGCCCTTGCAGACATGACAGACCCTAACACCAAACGAGAACGCAATTATTTTACAAAAAACTCAGCGCTGAAACAAGAGAGAAACTTTACTTTTCTTCCTTTAGGTGTTTCATTGTCTTATTCTGGAAAGAGACGAACTAGTCTTTTAGAAACTTTAAAGCGTATCTTCGAGCTTTGGCAGATTTTAATGGAAACTGGGAAGATCATTTCATTCATCTTGTTCTCTTTTATACCAATAATTCTTTTGTAAGAGCCTGTCTTCGAAGCAAAGGTGTTTCTGAGAAGATACAACCTTGTGTCATTGCAACTGCTACTCGAGATTTGTGTGCCTTACAGCAATTATATCGTTATTTATCTCCAGTATGCTTTCCTTTTGGGTAAATGAAGTTTCAGAAGAACTTGGTGGTCAACTCTTTCAACTGCATTCGGAATTAGTTGCTTCTGATAATGACACAATGTATACTATACCTTCACTGAAAGATAATGATGATAAAGCACTTGTAGAGCTGATGAAAGAACCATCTTGTCGATGGACTGAACTTGTTGACGAACTTGTAGTCAGATATGGAAAGAGAGGTAGTGGTATTTTTGTAGTTAATAGCGTTTTTCGTTGTGGAAACAACGCCAACAACCCATTCATACCATTGGAAAACTTTGATGCAGTCAATCTCGATGAGTTGACAGGATTGGAAGAAGAAAAGTCAGCTTTAATGAAGAATATTGAGTTTCTGTTAAGTGGCAAACCTGCACATAATGTTCTTCTTATTGGCCCTCGTGGTACCGGAAAGTCTTCTTTAGTAAAGTCGGTTGCGAAATGCTACTTTGATAGAGGTTTACGCATTATTCAACTGGATGATGCTTTAGAGATTCGCGAATTCCGCAATCCGTGTGCAGAACTTGCTAAACAACCACAAAAGTTTATTATTTTTATGGATGATATTGGCGCTGATATGACGAGTGAAGAGATACGAGCACTCAAGTCTGCCATGGAAGGAGGCCTTCAAGGACTTGCTTCAAATATGTTAATTATAGCCACATGTAATAGACGAAGTTTAGTGTTTCCTGAGGTGGCAAGAGCTGAATCGAGTTATCGTTATCGTGGAGGAGAAGATATCAACCTTTGGGACTCGGAAGAAGAACGTTTGGGTTTGGGAGAAAGATTTGGGTTAATTTTGACTTTATCACCTATGGATTGCAAAAAGTATCTTCAGGTCGTGAAACATCTTGCTCAATGTTACGCACTGAATGCCAATGATGGTTAGTATAACTTTCATTTTGTTTCATTCGTTTCTTATCCTTGTTTAGATTTACTTCTCCGTCGAGCAGTCGATTTTGCCAAACGAAAGAATAGTTATTCCGGTAGAACTGCCAAACAATTTATTAGTCAACTGTATAGTGAACAATCTTATCTAAGAGACTCAATGAAGCCAGAGAAAGAAGATGTATAAACGACTGGTTTGTATATGATTGGCCTTTGGGGAAAGAAGTCAAGAGGGATAGATACACTCATTCAATTGTGTGATGTTGCTAAATCCACAAGGCAATAATATAAAACAAAATTGGACTATATGTCTTTTGTTAAATACAACTCTTCAATACCTATTTTCTACTTGGCTTTTTCCGTACTTGATTAGGATTCCCTTTACCATATGCAACTACTAAAGGCTCTTCCTTATGAAAAAAGGCATTGGCATTATAATCAGTGGAAGGATCCAATACGTTCCGAGTAGATTTCTTCTTTTGTGAATTTCTTTTTTTCTGTTGTTGTTCTATATATTGGTCTTCACAAAGAATCAAATTATGAGCATTTCTTCCTGACTGAGGTTTTGGTAAAGGATACTATACAAAACATATGATACAGTTCCAACTCAAAAGACATATACTTACTTTGGTTCCTCTCAAGTTGGGTTTTTTTGGATGCTTCGGAGGAAAGACAAGTAAATTTCCTTCCTTATCTGTACGACAAGCAGTTCTTGATAAAGTATAGTTGCCACAATGAGGACAAAATAACCTTTCTACTTGTTTAGTAATATGAAAACAAGATTGACATCGAAGGACAAAGCTCTTGAGTCGTTTAATGCGTCTTCCATCGGATGCTAACAATTCAAGACCCATTTGAAGTAATAAGTTTTGCATTGAAAAGTCATTTGTCATACAACCCACTCGAATATTTTCAACATCACTTTTTACATATATTCTTTTCTTTGATGCTGCCAATGCTTGTTCAATATTATCGTTATTAATCCAAGTATCCCATTCCTTTGCTAACTGCTTTGGTTCTGGAGTACTAACAGTCAACTCCTCCAAATGCCTTTGTACACTTTCCAACTCTTCTTGTTTCTCCACAGAAGAATCTGCATTTACTTCAATCTTATCCACTGATTCTTTAGCAAGAAAAGTGACTGGTTGTGTAATGTCTTTCTGTTCAACAAACGTGTTTAATAACTTGCAAATTGGTTCTTTAATAAACTTGGTTCCATTGCGTGCCAACTCCAACTCCAACGTAAGAGCTAATATTTGAATATCTACTCGCGAAAGATGCGGAAAGTCACCAGTCTTTTTAGCAAATTCAATGACTATAAAAGAAACAGTCAATTATGAGAAAGCAAAGATCATAAAATGCAAGTTGCCCAAGCACTACCTGCTTTTAAAGCTCTCTTGTCAGGTTCTTTAACCTGAATAACGGACTGTATCTTATTCAATTGTTCTCTGGCACGAGGGTCACGAACTTCTTGAAAAACTTGTGGCACAGTATAAATAGTTAAAGAAGAATCACTTGAAGATATTCCAATGGAAGCTCTTTGAAATATTTCTTCATCTCCATTAATAAAACCACCTGTATCTATAACAAGTATCTGTTGTTGTTGTACATGAGTCATATGATGTAATACTACAAGATGGTTATCCTTTAGGTTTTTGTTCCAACTCAATCTTGATGGACAATGTGATCGGCGTCGTCTTTAATTCGTTGATTATTTTGCTTTAGGAAAAGTTTCGTTGTTTCTTTGTTGGATTGGTGAAAAGTAGAAAACCTCTCAAAAGGTATTGTTTAGAAATATAACATGGGAAAAGATTATAGAAACTGTAAGTTGTGCTTGATAAAAGATGGAATGAGACTGTTCTTAATGGGTGGTGACTATAGATTCCAAGACATCTCGAACTCCAAGAAGACCGTTTGAGAAAGAACGATTGGATGCAGAGTTAAAATTGGTAGGAGAATATGGTTTACGTAATAAAAGAGAAGTATGGAGAGTTGAGTTTGCGTTATCAAAAATAAGAGCAGCTGCCCGAGATTTGTTAACTTTGGATGAAAAAGATCCGCGACGTATATTTGAAGGCAACGCTCTCTTACGTCGTTTGACGCGATACGGACTGTTGGATGAAGCTCATCAATCACTTGATCACGTATTATCTCTCAAAGTACAGGATTTATTAGAGAGACGTTTACAGACTCAAGTCTTAAAGCTTGGGTTAGCCAAATCCATTCATCACGCTCGAGTGTTGATTAGACAGAGACACATTCGGTAAGGCCATTCTTTTTTGAAAGGGAACAAGTGAATGTTAATGGTTGCTTCATTTCTTACTAGTGTTGGTAAGCAATTGGTTAATGTTCCATCTTTTATGGTTCGAGTGGATTCTCAGAAACACATCGACTTTGCTTTGGATTCTCCATTTGGAGGTGGTCGTCCAGGTAGAGTAAAGAGACGTGCGCTTAGAGAAAAAGCGAAGAAGGAAACAGGTGTTGAAGAAGAAGAAGAAGATTAGAATAAAAGTCATATAAGATATTCCAATCCAACAGAAAAGATGAGATACCAACAACCAATCCTTTATTAAGGTGCCAATGCAGGTGCTCGAACAAAAGCACCTAAAGTACGAAACAATAACTGCACATCTTTGAGAGGATTCCCTTTGGCTACTGTCTTGTAAAGATAAGAATCAAAAGTCATTTGCTGAACATATTCATCTTCACAAAGTTCCACAAAAGCTTCACGTGCAATATTATTGCGATAAAAGACTGCCTGTAATATATCTAATACTTTGTAAGTTGACCAATATCTTTGATCCCATTGCTTGAGATAAGTATTCTTCAATTCTTGTTCGGTTGGAATCCTTTCTCCCTTTCTTGAAATAGTTGCTATAGCTTCTGCACACATTCTTCCTGATTTGGCAGCAAAATAGATTCCTTCTCCTGAACATTTTGTAACATATCCAGCAGCATCTCCAACTAAAGCCACTCTTCCAACCACTCTTCTGGGTCGAGGATGTTCAGGTATAGGATGAGCTTCAACTTTAATAACATGTCCTCCCACAAGTTTTGAGGCTGCTCGAGTACGAATGGCTGATTGATATTTCTTAATGGCAGAACGATCAATAACAGTGCCAGTACCCACTCCAACATGATCATACTTAGGAAACACCCAAGCATAAAAGTCAGGAGACACATCATCTCCGACATACATCTCCGCAAGATCATTATAATATGCCATTTTCTCTTCTGGCAGTTTGATGCGTTCTTGAAAGGCAATGGCAAAATTATAATCACCTGCATCAATAGCTTTAGCTACTCGAGAGTTGGCACCATCTGCTCCAATAATCATATCTACTTGTAATGTTCTTGAAACACCTACTCCGTTTCCCTTTTCACTAAAATCAGTATAGATAATGGTATAAGGGTCTTTATCTGTTTCTGGTAAAGAAATATCGGTAACAAGGCCATGAATGGGTTGTGCACCATATTTGATGGCTCTTTCACGAAGAAACGAGTCTAAAACCTCTCTCCTTGTCATACCAATATATTCATGTGGTTTTAGTGTTCTCCCAACATCAACTTCTCTATTCGAAGGAGATATCATCTTCATTCGACGCACCTTTCGGTCGATAATATCCAAAGGAAGATTGAATTCTTCAATCATACAAAGAGGAATGGCTCCACCACAAGGTTTGGCATTATCCAATTTTCGTTCAAAGATATATGTTTCTATTCCCGACTTTGCAAGAGATTCTGCTGCAGAAGAACCACCTGGTCCTCCACCAACCACTGCAACTCGAAGTTTGGCAACCACCCAAGCAATAGGATTCTAACATGTGGCATGTTAAACACATGACAAGTGATCAGTGGCCTACTTACCTTGCGATATTTGTGATGAGGTGTAAACTGGGGAACACCAAAGAGAGGAAACTTTCTATAAGGAATAAACTGTCCACAGGGACATATACCGTTGTGAGTAAAGCTACGTATGTTCAAGTTGATGGTATTTTCATATGGTCTGTTTGTATAACGAAAAGAAGATCCCACAAACGCACTGCACGGCAGAGGCATTCCTAAATCTCCACAATGCACAATACACAACGCTTTCTTATCACCAAAAATCTGTGTATCCATCAAAATATCTTTTCAACATTTTCAGAGAATCTTTATACTGTATGATAATGAAACAAATGCAGCCATAAAAGTTTTCAAACTTAGCAGATGACGATTTTCTTAGATGTTTAAAAACTCACAATATTGCTTATTGGGTTGGTGAATGGTTGACAACGGGAAAACGTTAAATACGATGACGGACGATGACCCGAGTCCCTTGAAAGAGAACAAGGAGTCTGACGTAGAACAAGTTGAAAGAATGAATAGAACCATATTTGTTGGAAACGTTCCAGTCAATACCAAAAGAGCAAAACTTGCTTCATTTTTTAAGCAATGTGGTCCGGTAGAAAGTGTTCGATTTCGTTGCATTCCTGTAAAGAATATTTCACTTTCAAAGAAAAATGCAGTGCTTTCCGGAGAGTTGTTGTCTGAAAGAGACTCAATGAATGCTTATGTCGTGTTTCAAAGTGCAGATGCTGTGACCAAGGCACTGTCTCTTAACGGAACTGTCTTTCAAAATAAACACCTCAAAGTGGACAGAGCACAGACTCCACGGCAGTCTCAAGATCGTTCAGTATTTGTGGGTAATTTGCCTTTTGATGTTGAAGAAGAAGAGCTCTTCGAAGCTTTTTCTGCGTTTGGCGCAATAGAATATGTACGCGTGGTGAGGGATAAGAAAACAGGATTAGGAAAGGGGTTTGGTTATGTTTGCTTTATAGAAACAGTTTCAGTCATTGCAGCCACTCGAACGAACGGTTCATTATCCATTAGAAATAGGAAAGTTCGTATATTTAGGTGTTCAAAGTTTCCCAAGTCAGCATCAAGTGAAAATAGCAAGACGCCTACAGTAAAGCAACCAAACAAGAAACGAAGACAAAGAAAACGTAAGAAGCAAGGTACGAAGCATGAGACTAGAAAGACAAAACTTCAGAAAAAGATACAAAAGAGAAAAAGAAAGGAGAAAAGAGATGCCAAAAAGAGAGAGAAAAAGATGAAAGTATAATTGAAGCTGACATCATTTTATGCAATCTATTGAAGGTGTCATGACAATTGGACTGTGTTGTTGCATCTTATTCACATGACTGGTCACTTGCATCCTTGCAATAACACTTGTTGCATGGAAAATGAAGAGCTCTTGATGTAAACGTCGCACAATATATTTTTTCCATTAAGCAACTGGAACAGGCATACAAATCATGTAAAAGTGTTCTACTTTGTACAATTGAAAATACATGTTATAACTAAACCTCAATACTAATTGATATCATTAAAAAGAAAGTTTTCTAGTGACTCCGATACATATTCTCCTCCATTAACAAAGGAACTGTGGTCATCGGACGGAACAAGGAACCATTGACTAAAAGCAAGATCTTCCTCTGAAAAACTAGATTTCTCAACATCTTTGGTTGAATCATATGCAAAAGTAGAATGATTCTCTACTGTTGTTCGGCAAGAACAGGGAGGACACAACGAATCTTCTTTGTCCAGCTTGCAGGTAGTCGAACTCTCACAAGATAAGACTTCTATTGATCTTGTTCGCATTTCCAACTCATGAACCTTTTTCTTTAAAGCACCCAGTAACATGAAAACGTCTTGCATGCCCTTCAGCTTCCTTTTCTCCCACAAAACGAGGGCCCTTTAACGGTTGTGAACTGTTTTTTCCTTTTAACGGTGGGTTCCATTAAACGTAACAAAGAGCTCTCTACACTGACTTCTAGTATCGGTATAAAATTAACAGGTGAAACAAATTCAGAAAAGAGTCTATACTCAATATGTTTGCGATAGATTCCTGATGTCGAAATGTTCTTTTCTTTCCCTTTTAACCAGCTAATAATCCATGGGAGAACTCATTTTCTGCTCATAAATTCACTTTTGTACCACGACTCCAGACAGTGAGGAAAGCGTCATTAGCTCAACTTTTTACTTGGAAACTAAGAAATAACTTGCTATTCGAGAGTCAATAGGAAACAGAAACTATCGTATTCAATAAATATTTGATAGAATTTGGCTTTGTCATTATTCAGCAATTGGTGCATGAGTGCTTCCAATATTTCCTTGGTGGCAAAAACTGCCATAGCGCACGTTCTAGCAACGGCAAATAATACTTTTGTAACAATGACAACTCCTAGGGGCCGTATAATGAAGACTGTTTCTGGTGGCTTGGTTGGATTCAAAAAGTGTCGACGGGGAACCTCACTTGCTGGATTCACTGTTGGATATGAGGCCGGCAAAGTTGCAAAAGATCGGGGGTATTCTTTAGTAGAAGTGCAGCTGAAGGGTTTCGGTATTGGAAGAGAAGCTGCTATTCAGGGTCTTAACCGAGCTGGTTTGAACATTGTTGCCTTTTATGATGTTACACCTGTTCCTCATAATGGAAGCCGACCGCCAAAAGCGCGAAGACTGTAGTCTTCATAGAAGAGAGAAAAGAACCTGGATCATTTTTGGTTTTGCGTTGTATTTACATCATAATTGGCAAGGTGGTTGGCAATCTCCAGCTTTAGTGGCCATTGTTCTTGTTTGAATCTAATAGCTGTATCAGCTCTGTAAAGAAAATGCTAGGCATCCAACAGTCAATATAAACTATTCATTTTTACTCGAAAATGGCGCCATTTTGATGCTTTTTTTTTCTGAAAATAAATAGAGGACATGTGCCGAAATAGTATTTTGACGGAATGGACTCTCACAAGGGATTCAACGATAGTGATGCTACGACACAGGCACCTGACTCTCCAAAGAATTCACTTCTAGTTGTAAGCTTTTTTTTTATCAAAACAATGTGTTCAATTTTAACTAGAATACACTAGTAGAAAGTCAACGATGCCAAGTCTTCCAATATAGCTGCAAACGAGTACTCAATACGCACAAGGTTAAAATGTCGGCAAGAAGAAATGAAAATATATCCATTGAGAAACAATACTAGAAATCAAAAAGAAAGGTCAAAAAATATTGTTGCAAATGGCATCCAGTCCAGAAAAAGGAACAATAGGAGTAAGTGTGCAAATGCCATCTCCGGAAAGACAAAAACACTACGAAGCCATGATGTCAAGTCAAATTGTATGCCACGACCACGAGATCAAGTATCTGCTCTTTCAAATATTCGCTATGAGGATATTTTCAAGGCACAAGAGTTTTTGAAATGGCTCCATGATCAATTCTATCCTCAACACAAGGTAGTTTTGTAAACTAAAAGATAAATGACTAACCACGATTTAGGCAAGAGAAGATATTGGAGAAGACCCAAATGAAGTCAAGGAAACAAAAACTTTCGAATTAATCGAAGAGAACTGGCAATTACGTTGGGAGGTTATTCGGTTGAAATGGGAACTTTGGTGCAGTGAAAATGACGTGCGTGAACGACATGCAGTTCATCTAAATACAGATGAAATGACGAAAACGCCTCAAATGACAGTTCAACTTGATAATACATGGCAAATCTTCATGGAGGGCATGGCAGTTACAAGGTGTACAGAGAACAAGTCACAAAACTTTAGTTGCTACAAATTGGAGGCAAATGTACCAACGACGCAACTTGCACCGGAAGTTTCGTATCAGTCTCTTCCATTTCTTCTTACCATTTCGCACAATGTTTTGATCTTTTTCAAAAGGAAACAAGAAGACGATGTTCCAGTAAATACCCAGTTCGACAAAACCCGTATTGCTTTCTTGGCTGAGATACTTGACTCGCTCTTCTCGCTAATCTGTAAACTGGAACTTGGAGGTTCTCAAGATGGATGGCGACAAGGTTTTTTGCAATTTCTGGTACGTACAAAAGCATGAACTATCCAACCAGAACGCTAATCAAACTTGACAAGGAAAGCTTAGTATCAGATATTATTCTGGGCAACTATCGACATCATGCATCACATACTATTTTAGACCATTTTCATCATCATCTCATTTGTACATCTCATGTTTGTAAGAAATTGAAGACCGTGATTTTTGATACTATGCTTCAAAATACAACCCTTCTACTGAAGCCACAAATGTCGCCAGTCCTACTCAAAGGTTATACGGATATAATTCTTTTTCTGGAAAGACTTCCTGGAGACATATGGGATGTGACTGATGAAGATGTACTTTCAAGGTTAGCGTCTGAAGTGGCAGCCAGCTTTCCTTTCCTGTCAACACTCTTATTTCTACTTTCACTTCGTTCCAAGTACCAACCTCTTCAAAACATGTCTTTGGAGACTCACCAGTGGTAAGATTCCACCTCATATCTCATCTTTTGATATTCTGAAAAACGTGAGCACCGTTTCTTTGAACCGTGCAAACTCTTCCATGTTTTGATATATCTGCAATAGTTTTTCAGGTTCCTTCCTTTTGGTTAACAAACCAACTAGTTGTTTCTCTTGAAGGACATGCTTACCTTCGAGTGCGCAATGTCCCGAAGACTGCTGCAAAGAGTTTTATTTAAAAGTTGTTCTTGAATCACGGATGACTGGGCTTTTATCTAGATATGATTACCAGGGAAAACCAAAGCAACGAGTACGCCTACCCAATTCTTGAAACTTGGAAGCCAAGTCGTCACCAATGTGAAAATCTTCAGTCACTTTCGATTTACTTGTCCAAAATGAAGTTTCCCAATCTTTAGCGACGTTCTCACGAGGTGGTTCTATACATCTTTCAGGCTGCTTTAAACTTTGCAACTGACTGAAACAAGTTAGACTGCAGCTAGTCAGAATAAGTAACACGTAAAGAAAAGAACAATACAATTTCTGCTACTTACTATGGGATTTCACTTTTTGGTGTCTTGTACTTTGCTTGCTGCTGACAAACGATACACAACATGAAAATAGAGACGGATAAAGATACAAGAAAAAAATCTGAGGGTCGATTGTTATTATAGGCTTTCCCCAGAAAGTGATTGGGATCGTCGAGGAACATTCTCGAATCGATTTGAAGACCAGTCGTTCGTTTGTTGGCATCCTAGCAAGTAACTTTTATCGATGATGGATAGAGCCGCTTACGTACACACTTTGCATATCCGGCCTTCTGCAGTTAAAACTTGCCCACATGCTAGAGTATGTCAGACGTTACCAGTCATAAAAAGTAAGAATTCATAACGTTATCCCTATTTGAACGGTGTTTCTGACTCTGCAGTGGTAGTTACCAGCTTCCGAGGACCTAGGAGATCCTGCCATGGAGTATCGGTTACAGAAAAATATATCTCAGAATCTTTCGCCTCAAAATCGTTTACGATGGTCACTCAAAGTGATGTGGTATGTTTGACACAACTAAGAAATATGGCTGTCTAAAGATTTTGCTTTGACATAGAAGCATCGCATCAACGGATATATAGCTGATCGAGATCTGTTGCCACTTAGGAACTATATCTTGGTGAAGTTTGCAACACCAGAAGAACAAACAAGTTCGGGCTTAGTTATTGCCCACAGTAGCTCTCATGAAAAAGCTACACAAGGCACTGTAGTTGCCATAGGAGAAGGTGCTTTTCTACCAAAGACTGGAGGTCGTGGTCCTATGGCTATAAAGCCAGGCGACTTTATTCTAGCTGGCAAGTTTGGTGGACAACAGGTGGATGTGGATGGTCAGAAACACTTTCTTGTGTCACAGGACGAAATTCTGTGCACATTGGAAGGTGGTAAAATGGAAGCTGCTGCAGTCAAACCAATTTTTGATCGCGTGCTACTCAAGAAGATTAAAGCAGAACAAGAAACTGCGTCAGGCATCGTCATTGCTGCCAGCAAGGAGCTTCCCACTGTTGGCGAGGTAACCAGGCATCCTATTTATTTCTAAAATTATGGTGAAACTAACCGAATGTTACTTTTAGGTCGTAGCGGTTGGACCTGGTCGGTTATTAGAGGACGGTCAATATGAACCAACTGGTCTCTCAGTTGGCGACCATGTTATTTACTCCAAGTATTCAGGAAACGAGTATCGATTTGGCGGCGAAGAATATATTATTGTTCGTGCGTCTGATTGTTATGCAAAATGGTAAACGTTTCATTTAGCAGTTGATAGAATAAATGCCAGTTAGCGTTTTTTCCTTCCAGTTGTTTGCTTTCGTAACACAAAGGGTTTCTCTCATTAGTGTTATTTAGTGGGACATATTTTAGGAACGTCAAAATGCTCAGGTTCTTTCATCAATTGTTGGTTGAATTTCTACAAAACAAGTCAACAGATATTCAGGTGAAAGTATAATCTACATACTTCTACACGAGAACGATAAGAAGATTGAGCTTCTAATTTCAGCTTCTCTTCTTCTCTTGCTTTCTTCTTCTCTTCAAACTTTCTTTCTGCTTCTGTTCTTCGATCCTCTGTTTCAATCACTTTGGTGACTTCCTTAGTCTGTCCACTGTTGCCACTTGCAGTAGCTGTTTGCCTATAACACTAAAACTTCAGCGGTTTTCCCTTGATTCAGAACTGTGACTAACTTCTTTCCCTTTTTTCTTATGGTCGAGTTTGGCTTCAACTTTAATGGTCTTCTTTGAACGTTTTCGTAACTATTCATGGCAGTGAAAATCCAAATGACATTCTTCTCATGCAAGTGCACGTTCAACTTTGTGTTGAATTAATCGGAACGGACAATTGGGGAACCATTTTCATCTCCATTTATAAACAGTTTTTCATTGTCCAACCATATCAAACGGAATCAGAAAGTGCCATCACTAAGAGACATTTATTGATGTCATCATTTCTTCATTTTGAAAGTATCATCAACTCATCTTTGTGTTCAAGGAAAAGTTATCTCAACATACAAGTAGAAAACTATTCTAATTATTATTTAGCTGCCTGTCTTTCCTGCTTCAATTAATCTCTTCAAAGCAATAATCCAAGAACTATTGCCCTCCCAATGCTGCTGTGTAAGAGAGACTTGGATTTTAGAAGCTCCATCATAGTCTCCTTGACCCAAATGCTTACAAAGTTGAATCAATTTCTCTCCAATGTCATCTTTCACTTCATCATTATTCAAACGAGCAAATAATTGACCCAACTTTCTATTCACATCATCCAATTTTCTTTTATAAATAGGTTGTTGATTTAAGGTCAAGCAATGAGAATAAAAAGCACGAAGAGTCTCCGCTACAATCTTGTATTTCGGTGGAACATTTGAAATATCGGCAGTGATCAACGTTGACGAAGAAGATGTCTTTGTCCTTTCTTTGCCAATTTCCATCTGCGTGGATGAATCTCTTGGAGCAGCCAACCTTTTGTCACTTGAAAAATTATTCACATTTCCCTGTGGTTGTTGTATACTTGCCACTTGCCCTGTCTTGCTGGTTTCATTGACAAACGGCTTCTCTTGAGGTTGTTGTTGGGGAGGAGACGGTGTAAAAGGAGTAAATCTATTAGCATCTGGAGGCATTTGCTGCATGGGTTGTTGCTGAGTTGGCATCATTTCAGAACGATTTCCAATATTTTGTTGGGTCGTGTGGCTTGGGAATACACCTTCAGGTCTCAGTTGACTACTCAATGCTGCTTCATGTGATGTCGGGAATGCCATATCCGTGGTCTTCCGAGAAGCACCTTGCGAAGTTGTCATTGTCATTTGCATTGTAGTACTTTGTTGACCAGTATTGGAATCATACCATGGCTGACCGCCGGAAGCAGGATATACAGGTGAGGCTCCTGGTGGGGACTGACTTTGTTTATAAGAATCTACTGATGCAGAGGGTACGAAAGGATGACGAGTAGAAGAAACTGAAGGAATAGTTGCTGATGAAGCCATGCTACTACTGGTCTGCTTGAAAGCAACATTTCCAGCCATAGTTGCATTTGCTGATGGCGGTAATGGATGCCACGATGGCGACACTGAAGAAGATGATTGAGGGGGAAGTACACTAGGCATTTGTTTATCTTGTCGAATCCTTTCATTATTATTCACCAAACCAGTTTGTCCTGGTCTATTTGGAGATACAGAAACACTCGAAAATGTTGAGCTCGGAGGTAATGGTATCTGTTGGGTATTGAAAGATGGTGGAGCTTGTGGTGGAACATTATGAATTGTTTGAGACCTTTGGATGTTCAGGTTCCATGGCTGTTAATTGCGTAGAAGCCTTTGGAGCATTGGTGCATAAGTTCCACCCGAAGCATTCCATTCACCTTGTCGAGAAGATGTATAATAAGGCTGAGGCATTGTAGAGGTCATCTGAGAAGTAGCTTGTGTCGATGATGATGAATGAGGAGGAGGGAGGAGGAGGCATCATTACATTAGAAGGTGTCGTATACATTGGTGGCGTTGCTGTCACTGACGTCGTAACTTGTTGCGAACCAGCAGAATAAACATCTCTCGGTATGTTGCTTGTTTCTCTCATTGCTGTTGGGTTAAAAGCATTGGAAGTCCATAAATCAGCCTGATTACTGCGTTCGAAACCACGCTGTTGATAATTAAAGTTCTCTTCCAAAGGATTACTTCTTGTCATCAAAGGACTGTTGGAATCAGGTGGCATATTGGCTATTTTCTTCACCTCCTCCATAGGAAATGGAAACATGGGAGGCTCATTAAATCCCAAGTTGCTTGCCGTTGCTTGTCCAACATTCCAATATGTTCGGTCCAATAGTTCACCTGCTGTTCCAAAGGTACCTTGTGTTTCGGGATTCAAAGGTGCCAAGTAAATGAGTGCAGAAATAGACTCTCCTTCAGACACAAGAAGAGTTGCATAATCACAGAATGCTTTCGCAGCGGCTTCATCAATATTATTTAATTCATCGGCGTATAAAGAGGCACTATCGCTCAAAGCAATGCACGTTCGTAGAATAAGCAAACGTTCAATATATTCACACAAGTCATCTACATTGGACCATTTCCAGTTTCTAAACCTAACATTGGAATGAGGGACCTTCTTTGCTTCTATTGCCCAATGATGCGATAACATGGCAATATTTCCAGCACATAAGAAAGAAAGCGTTGCGGCACGAGAATTGTTCAACTCTTCCACTAGACGATTGCCAAGTTGATTACACAACTCAATGAACGTTTGACCTGGGGAGGCATAATTTAATATGAGTGATAGTGCTTCCGGCCAAGTAAAGACTTTTTGTCCAGATGCATTTTCAGAAAACGAAATACTTCTCAATATCCTTTGAGCACTTTCCAATTGTTCTCCACAAGCAACAATAAAAGCAATTTCAGGACTCCAATGCTTCTCCAAATATGCAATTCGAGTTTTCTGAAACATTTCTGCACCAGCAAGCGATGCCAATATCAGAGCATCTGCTGAACGATTTTCAATCACCGCCGAATCAATAGCACCACTAAGATTACCATCCAGTAAATCTTGAACAAGTTTCGACCTTTTCGAGATAGTCTCTCGTTTTGAAGATGTTTTGGTTTTGTCCAAGTCTACAGAATCTATTCCACTTACAAGCGACGTGTCTGACTGAGAAGCATTTTCAACATTATCCCATCCTTCATCCCATGGCGCTGGACCTGAAAAAGTATTGATATTTAGAGCAGACGTTTGTTCTTCCCTTTCGGTATTCTCAGTCGAAGTAACTTGTTGTGTAGGAATGATATCTTGCAATGAAAACAAAGAAGGTGATAATGCCAATCCTACAAGTCTATCTCCCGCGTTTTCTTCGAATACAAGTGGTATTGCGTTATTTTCTCCTCTTAAACGTCTTAATAATTCCTGTCGAGGTTTTGTAAAACACCACAAGGCAATGGCTTCCCATACATCTAAAGACACCTCCTTTCCAAAATCCATACGCCAAATCTTACTTTGTTGTCTTTCTTCTATTTTCAGTGCACAGTATTGTTGGACTTTTCCATTATTAGTATATTCTTGCAGTTGACGATTTCTTGCTATCAAATTAGGATCTGTAATGGTTTGTTCAATAAAAGCAAAACTGATAGAAGATTGTGCAGTCTGTGATGCAATACCAAAATAAACAAGACTTCCATGAAAACTAAAAGATGCTCCCGAACGACGTCTCATCCATGAAGGTGCGTATTTCGCTAATATAGGAGTGCTTTCTTTTGTTCGTTTCATTTCTTGAGGAGAAGTTTGTGATATTTCCAAAGGTAAGCCTGAAGCGAATTCTTCTCCAAAAGTATCCTTCAATGCATTGGATGTCACCTGAGTATTGAATGGGATATTTGTTGCTGAAGTTACTAAATTCCAAACACAAACTTTTCCTTCCAAACTACAAGTAGAAAGAATGCCTGGCAATCGGCAGAAAACTGTGCATCAAAGTTCCAACCACTTTCTGTTGGAATGTCTGCTACTATTTCTCCTGTTAAAGTATGAATAACAACAATTCGACTGTTCTTCCCACAACAAACAACCAAATTTGCATCATGAGTACACCAAGATACCGATGAAACTCCTTGCAAGTCGTTACTAAGATTCTTCAGAGGTCTTGATGTGGCTCTCAAATCCCAAACTAAAACTGAAGAATCCCTTCCTTCTTCATAGCCAGTAATTATCTGAACAGGAACAACTGGACTCCAAGCAAGACAAGATATCTTTTTCTTTGCTTCCATATCACGAAAGCTAGCAACTGATCGTTTCTGGCTCACGTCCCAAACAACACAAAGTCCAGAAAGGTGTCCAGAAGCCAATATTTTCTGATTGCCTTTGTTCCAACTAAGCGAAGTCAGTTCTGCACTGGCAACAGTTGAAGCACTTGCGCCTCCTCCCATGACCGTTGAACTATCAACAGAATACACTTTCACTTGTCTCTCTTCTATTGGCTTTGCCACTGCCAAGTCCCATATGTAGATTTCCGAATCAGATCCACTCGTTGCAAGACAACCAGGTACGAAAGGATTGAATTCAAGACCAGATACAGGAGCTTTGGGTTGTTTTATTTTCACCCGATCACTTGAAAATATCGGCTGATATGAACCCTGAGGATAAAGTTTATCGACATCCCATACTTTAACTGTTCCACTTGATAACCCTCCAGCCAACAAACCACGCTCTTCACTTTGTAGTTTCCTCCCCATGAAAGCTTCAAAAACTTCTCTTCCGAAGGAAAAGAACAAAGTCTAACCAAAGGAGACTGCCCACTAAGTGCTTCTGACTCTCTTTCATTGGAGTTTCTTTTCAAGTGGCCATCCAAGTCTAACGAATATACTTCAAGTTGTGAACCAGAGTCAAAGTTAGTGTCAACGGAACCACCATAACTTGCAACAGAAAACAAGTCTTGTTGTTTTACTTGTGGTGGACTCCAACTTGACGTTGCTGTGCGTTCTAAGACGCCAATCAAACCCATTACCACGTTTTGGTTTTCAAGGAAACTTTTTAGAAGTAATCATTTCGTTGAATTTCATTGCCTTGTCAAGACTGTGTCTCTCTCTTGATAGGATTCCTTTTCGAAGTTTCATTGTTTTTGGTTCTATCACTGCTTATTTGTGATAAATATTGTATACAACAATAGAATAGAATCAGTGGCATATGATACATTGCCTAGTTTGTTTCAACGTTTTAAAAAGGGCAATTCATTTCACTCTAGTATAGGGAAATGTGGCCAACACTAAACTGTTGAAAAGAAAATCCTAGTAGAGACATATTGTGTGATTATTCAAGTACTCATCATGTTGGAATGGATTGTTTGTGTTTACATCCTCATTTCAGTACGCTTATCTTGTGGGTGTGCTCTGAATGGCGAAGCATTTCATCCTTGATGGTCTCCAATTTTTCAATCGATAACACTAGTAATAAAATGTCTATTCTTGTTGAAAGAACAAGCTGTACATTTCTGTCCCAAGTCCAAGTTGGTTTATATAATTGTTTAGCTATTGTCCTTCCTACATCATTTGTCTATTTAGATTATCATTGCAAATGTTTTGACTGGTAGTGAACTTTTGGTCATTTGCAGGGCAAAACACTGTTTTGGAAGAAATAAGCTTATTTGTTGATAGAATGAGTTGGTCAATGTATCTATAGAGATAGCAATAGTCAGTTTCTAATACTGTCCTTTACTTGCAAATATTACACCTCTGACACAGATATCCATGTGGAAAAGTATCATTCCATTGGATTCCACCATTAATGACTTGTGGCTGAGAAACAATCTGCTGGTCTTGAGAAACACAGAAAGAATGTTAAGATTATTCATTTCCATTATTCCCATTGTTAACATCTTCTACATGAAATAACATTCCTTCACGACCATAAAGTTTTAATGCTTTATATTGCCACTAACAAAACGTTATTATTCATAAGAAATTCATTGCAGTCTTTCTGGAAGAGAGCAATGACTTTTGAGAAACATTTATTTCAACAAACTGTTATTATTTGTTTCTTTCCACTGTTCCAAAATCAAACAAACTTCAGCAATCATATCCTTCCTTTCAACCTCCCTTTGTTCATTATTTAATAAGGTTTTTATCTTTACAACGCCTTTGGACAGTTCATCTTCACCCACAATAACCATAATAGGAATGTCCTCTTCCAAGACATGTTGCAACTGCTTATTGAATTTAGGCCTCTCAGCATAAGAAAACTCCGCAGCAATATTCGCTGTCCACAATTCCTTAGTCAACCTCATTCTTTCTGCAATCATATTCTCTCCTATAGAAGCAACATATACTTGTGTCTTATTTGACTTTATTTTACGACTCATGGAAGCAGCCAATTCCTTCTCTGCTGTCTCAAAGATAGTTAAAATACGTTCAATTCCTAAAGAACAACCAACACAAGTACTTGTCGATTGGTAAACATGCCAACCAAGTTATCATATCGACCACCAGCTCCTATCGATCCTAAAGAAGAAACGCCATCAGTCAGAACTGCTTCAAATATCAAACCAGTATAATAGTCTAATCCTCTTGCAAGAGACAGGTCAAAAAGCAATTTATCTATAACACCAAAAGCATCGAGATACTTAAATAGCATCTCCATCTCATCCAAATAAGCACTTGCAATGCTCTGAAGTGCGGAATCTTGGCGCAAAGAATGAAGCATTTCCCAAGGAGTGTCCTTTTGCAGAACATAAAAACCAATCCTTTCGGCAATATGCGAGTCTAAGCCTTTCTGTTGTACCATTTCTTGTTTGACGTTTGTCCAAGTTTCCTTATCCAATTTATCTACTGCTGAGCTAATACTTCTAACCTTGTCCTTAGGAACACCACAAAGCTCAAAAATGGCCATCAACAAGCCTCGATGACTGACTTTGATTTTATAACTGGACAATGCCTTTGAATGAAAGGATGAGACAGAAGCCAAGTCGTTTAAAATTTCACATAAAACTTTAACAACCTAAATGAAAACAATTATCAATACTCTTCAGTCACTACAAGTACAAGTCAACTCAAACCTCCGCATCAGTCACCATCTTTGAAAATACTCCAGCAATATCAAAGTCACATTGATAAAACTCTCTAAAACGACCTCTTTGCATGGCCGGATTATCACGACGATACACTCGGCTAATGTGATATCTCTTCAAGTTTGATATTTTATGAGTTGCAATATATCTAGCCAGTGGAACTGTGAGATCATATCTTAGCGATAGCAGTTCTCCTCCCTGATCGGCAAGGTCATAAATAAGTTTCGAGTCTTCTCCATATTTTCCAGTCAACGTTTCTTTCAGTTCAAACACAGGAGTATCAATAGCAACTGCTCCGTGACGCTCAAAAACATTTGTTACTATACCAAAGGCTTTTTCTCGAATAGCCATTTGTTCGGGAAGAAAGTCTCTTGTGCCTTTTGGAACCTTTACTTTTATGACTCGTTTGTCACTATTCAGTTCTTCAGATATTATGTTCTTCTCCACGTCATTCGCTATCTTTAGGTTTTCCATATTTTCAGTGTTCATAGAAGCGTCTTTTCGAAACTTGGAAAAACAACAAGTCTGAAGTATTTTGCTAATCGAAAACTGTCTCCTTTTAATCACCAAAAGATAATACGGCAATGCTCTATAGAGCAAATTATTTCTACACACAGTTTTCCAATAAAGAAGTTGCAAAGGTGGTCTTTTAGATAATATTAACAACCATCTCTTATGTTGCAACGCCTGCTGACCAAAAACCACAAAGGACAGACGTGAATATGACGATCGGCGTAAAACAAGTTGCATGAAAGAAACGCATGGGATTGTTTGTTTCTGATTCGTTTATTCATACCACATCGACTTGGAGCTATTAGGAACCAGTGCAACAGTATATCCAAAACTTTCAAGTTGTTAGTTTCTGTGGTTGTTTCTTTGCAAATTGGTATCCAAATATTGTGTCTTTTCCATACAAAACGATAAGCAGGCGTTTATTTCCTAGCGCCATTGAGAAAGAAATCTGTTTCTTTTGGTGTTGCTAAATAACCAAGCGCATTGCATACAAGTACCCATGAACTCTGGCAATGAAGAGGAAACGGTTGAAGACTTTGTAAACAAACAAAAATATTTGCTGGGTTTAGAACTGGAAGAAGAACAGAAACAGTTAGAGAATGCCATGGAAAAGTGCCAAGAAAGAAGAGAATGGAAGCAACTTGAATATGCAGGATTGGCTGTTTGTTATCTAAACATCACATCCGTATCCAAATCAGCTCATAGCACCACACAATATGAGGTCACCTTGGAACCAACGCGTAATAAAACCATTTCTTATACCAAACTCTCCAAAGGTGACCCGTTGTTGTTGAGACCTTTTCCTGTTGTAAAGGACTCTGTCGTAATTCGGGCAGTTTTGAAAGAGATGACGGATAGAAAAGTTGTTATTGTCGTAGAAGAAACAACAACCAATTTTGAGGAGACAGCTAATGAAACTAATGTTTTTGTTGTTGTAAAAGATTTGGAAAATATTACATTTAAACGTTGTATAGAAGCTTTGGAAGAACTAAACCAAATGGAAACAACACATAGAGCTTGGTCTATGCGACAGTTGTTGTTTAGGAAGACTATTTCTCCATCATTGGAAACAAAACACTTTGAGGATTCAGAATTGAATGCTTCACAAAATGCAGCATGTTTTCTGGCATTAAGACATTCCATATCTTGTATTCATGGTCCTCCAGGAACTGGAAAGACAACCACTTTAGTGTCTGTCATCCTCAGATTACTTGATGAAGGAGAAACCATATTGGTTTGTGCACCATCCAATGTAGCAGTGGATAATCTCATGGAAAAGACCATCAATAAAAGACAAAACCTACCAGCAATACGTATAGGACATCCTGCAAGATATTCTTCTACCTTGTATAACTATTCCATAACGAATCAGATGAACGAAACGGTAAAGCAGTTGGTAAATGTTGTTATATAAACTAAATAATTGGTAGAATCAAGGACAGCTGGTAAATGATATTGAAGAAGAACTTATTTCAGTGAGTCGTTCATTGGAAAAGGAAAAAGATAAGCGAAAAAGATATGAATTAAGAAAAGCACAAAAATCATTGCGAGATGAACTGAAAGAAAGAAAAACTCGAGCACTTTATGATTCTTTTGATCCTATTCGCATTGTATTCTGTACTTGTGCTGGTGCTGGAGATTGGAATATGAGACGTCTTATTTCAAAACATGCGAAACTTGGAAATGATGGTTTTGATACAGTTATCATCGATGAAGCTGGTCAAGCATTGGAGTCTTTATGTTGGATAGCCTTGTTGAAAGGTAGAAAGGCAGTGCTTGCTGGAGATCCTTTTCAATTGCCTCCAACAGTCAAGTCTCCTAGTGCTGCAAAGAATGGACTGGGACGTTCTTTATTGGATCGCATTTTCGATAATGACATGTTAAAGAACAATGTAGTTGCTATGCTGGATATTCAATATCGTATGAATCGAATGATTTCAAATTGGAGCAGTGAAACATTTTATAAAGGTATGTTATCTCTGTTTTTCAGTTCTAGAATGGGATCCTAGCCATTGGACATATAAGGTTTGTTATCATCGCATAATTCAGTAGAAAGTCATGTCTTGTGTGAGTTACCGGGAGTCGAAAAAGATCGCAACACGACAATTCCTTTGTTATGGATAGATACTGCAGGTTGTAATTGTTTGGAGGAAACAGAATCAATAACAATCGATGACCATTTGATGAATGTGGAAAGCTTCTTTTTGTCGAATGTTTTGGGAGAATCGAAACGAAATAATAATGAAGTTGAGCTATGTTTTCAGCATGCAAAGGAATTGTTGGATAGTGGAGTGTCTAGTTCAAACATTGGAATAATTTCTCCTTATGCAGCACAAGTACGATTACTAAGAAAGAGACTACAAGAATTCTCCAGTAAGAAGCCTTTTCTATGAAATATTATATTCACTCATTTGTGTATTTCTTGAAAAGATTTAGAAATATCCACAGTCGATGGCTTTCAAGGAAGAGAAAAGGAGGCTATTGTATTGTCATTGGTTCGTTCAAATGATAGAAAAGAGTTGGGTTTCCTAACAGATTACAGACGAATCAATGTGGCCATTACTCGAGCAAGGAGACATGTTTGTATTATAGGGGATTCGGAGATGTTACAAGCAGATACTTTGTTATCTGGTTTGTATTCTTATGTTTTAGAAAATGGACAAGTTCGATTTGCAACAGAATATAATTGGTCTTTACAAGGAATATCCAGTGGTGATATAAACATCAAAAATAAGCAACGTCATTCCTCTTTGTCATTATCCATAGAGAAGACGATGGTTGGTCGTTCAAAGAATAATTCGTCAACACAGAATATTTGTAAGCACCAACAAAAAGAGCAATCTTTTGCAGCGAAAGATTCTCAAGATAGGGAAGCTTTGTCATCTTCTTCTTGCGTGGATGAAAAACAAATACAACGACAATTAGAAGCATTCTTGACATCAGAATCTCAATCATTTGCATTTTCTCCATCTCTGTCTTCTAAAGAACGTCGAAAAGTACACAACTTGGCAGATAGTTATCATTTGGGTCATGAGAGTTTATTTGGTCCACAAGGTCGTTATATACAAATATGGAAAACAACTAACAAGGCATTTCAAGAGGAAGAAAGTAGTGGAGAGCAACAAGTGGTATCATTGAAGAAAGTAAGCATATTGATCGATTGCTCCAACTTTTTTTAAATAGGAAAATGACCAATCATATTATATTAGGACCAAGTTGGAGCAAGTAAGAATGTTCAGCGCAATGTAACAAGAAACTCTAAGAAATCACAAAAGAAGAAGAAAACAACGAGTAACAAGTCAGTTGTTGATAGTAATAGCGACGCAAATGATTTTGACAAACTTATTGCAAGTTTTCGTGTTCACGATGTGAAAGAGAAAGGATATCCTGCGTTCTTTCAACAAGAATTATATTTTAGTGCGCTTCAAAGAGCAAAGAATCTTTCCTCAGGGAGCAACGCAAAAAGTCATTGTTGATCAAGGGAAATGCTGAAAGGTGATGCTATTCAAAATGAACGTTCCACCAGCACTTTAGAAGCACAAAAAGACCATTCTGTTACTACAACAATAGAAAAGAAGACCAACAACGACCAAAGAGAAACCGAGTTTTACAAGCAACGTTGTTTCCTTATAAAATGGCGTGGAAGAGCGTCTCCTGGTCTTTATATCCTGTTTGGCGAGTCTGGAGTTGGACACAACAGGATAAGGACATAAGCAATAACCTTATGGTAGATGAAGCTGATTGTATATTTGCAGAACTCGTGCCTAGACCTCCAGAAGACGTCTATGAAGCACAAAGAAAGCAAGCGGTTGCTACTTGGATACTTCCAGATTCAAAGAGTGAAACAAGTACTTTTTCAGAGAAGTACGGGAGTACTTGTACTTCGTATAGTTTACAAGACGAGTCCACACCTAACACAAGTTGTGGTAAGTATCTGTGTCCCCTACAAGTTAACACTAAAAACTATTTGTAGTTTGTCAAGTATATCATGCTCCTGCAAAGATGACCGCTTACCTTATGCAAAAGCTTTATAATTGGCAAAATACTAGAAAACAAGAGAAAGCAATTAACGAACTATACAAGTTGTTATATAGTTCCAAGTCTTACAGTGAGTGGTATAATTCAGCAGAGTTATTAGACAAATTGGAAGGAAACGAAGTCTGGAAATGCAGTTTTACTACAGACGAATGTGAAAATTTCTGTTGTGATTTGCAACTATTACAGTCTCGTTTAATAGAACTTGGCAAGCTATATAGAGAAGGAGATTTACATGGTATGGTGTTTGTCGTTCGTGCTGGGTTGCAGCGTCGTTTTGCAGGTCTTTGCCATCCAGACTTACATAAATACACACACGTTGGAACAAAACGAATTGTAGAAGATTATGTTCATGTTATTGCATGGCTCTTAGAGTATCTCAGTACAGCTGACTTTGCTGGCGTTACATCCGAAGCACAACAACCTTGGTCAGAAAATGATTCTACAAGTAATACCAATTTACTGAGTTCAATTAAGAAAGGGTTTCCTATGGACGAAAGAAATCAGAAGAAACGTGAAGCTTTGGCCTTACAACAGAAACTTTCAGTATTTAATGAAATGCGACATTCATATGGAAGAACTGCACTTTTATTATCAGGTGGTGCCAAAATGGGTTTGTATCACTTAGGAGTAGCAAAAGCTCTTTTAGAACAGCGATTATTGCCTCGGGTGATATCAGGCTCTTCTGCAGGTGCAGTCATTGCTTCCTTCATAGGTATCTTTAGGGACGATGAGCTGCGATGTTTACTAAGTACTCTGGTCAATCCTCGGACTGGAGAAAAGATCAAATTGGAGTTTTTTGACCAAGGAATATCATTTAAGCGAAGAATAAAACGTCTTTGGAGAAAAGGTGTACTTTTTGATATTCGTCATTTAACTGCTTGTATGCGAAATAATTTGGGTGATATTACCTTTGCAGAAGCTTATGAATGTACCAAACGAATCATTAATATCACTGTTGCACCCATTCGAGGAACGGAATCAGTTTTATTGAATTATTTAACAGCTCCACATGTTTTAATATGGAGTGCAGTAGGTGCAAGTTGTGCACTTCCCGTTATATTTTCTCCTGTACAGTTAGTTGCCAAGGATGCTGAAGGTCACCTTACTCCTTATTATTTGGAAGGGATGAAATGGATGGATGGAAGTATTAATGCAGATGTTCCGTTACAACGGATTGGGGAACTATTCAATGTCAATCATTTCATTGTTAGTCAAACCAATCCTCATGTCATTCCAAGAGGTAGTCGATTAATGAAGAGCCGTTTGGCAAAAATGATAAAGGCAGAATTAAAGTTTCGATATTGGCAATTGAATGAATTTGGCCTGATTCCTAATATTGTATCTTCAGTTTTTCCAGTGCTGACTCAAGTAAGTATCATTTTCCATTTATTAGTGTTATACATATTATAGTTATTATACATAGCCATTTGAAGGAGATGTCACTATCATGCCAGAATTGGGACTTTCAGATATACTTGGCTTATTTTCTAACCCTACTGAACAAGAAATTCAGGAATATATTCGTCGAGGAGAAGAATATACCTTTCCGAAGATTGATATGGTGCGCCATCATACCTTAATTGAACTTACCTTGGATGCTTGTGTTGAAAGGGTAGGAACACAACTATTCAATCTTTCTTTTGGGTCAACCAAAAAACTGAGTAATGATGCTCGACCATTATGGACTAGGAGAGCTCCTTCATGGTTGTGGTTGGATACTTTTTTGAGTCCAACTGGTGGTAACAGTAGTTTTTCTACTCCTTCTCACACGCCAAGAGTATCACATGGTAGTCTATTGAATTTGCCAAGTACGGAACAACTCTTTTTGAAAAAGGACAGGAAAAGTGGCAATTTTTCGATATCTCGTGAAAATAGTATGGAGTTACAGCAAGACGACGAACGAGCATCTTCATTTTCGGATAAAGATGCTTGATAGATATTTGATACGCGTTGAGTAGTATGACATGTGTAGGAACATTTTTGTCTTGTCGTTCAAATAATAATTGACGATTCAAATTTGGCTCGTTTTGTTGACATATCTCTATGTAAGTAGTGGTTGGGAGATGTGTCGGTAAAAAGACAATCTTTTGGGAATTGAATACCTATAAGAACATGTCGAATACACTACCTTGTAAATATCGTAATACACTTCAAGAACATGCGGGTGCTGTACATTGTTTGAGTTTGGCTTCTAGTGGAAACTATTGTCTTTCTGCAGGAGCAGATAAGACTATTCGTTTATGGAATGTTTTCAAGTCAACACTCATAAAACGTTATGAAGGAGGACACGGATATCCTATCTTCGATTTGGATCTCACTTCTTCAAATAGTCAGTTTGTTTCCGTTGGTGAAGAAAAGTTTGCAGTGGTGTGGGATGTGCAAACTGGAAAGATCATTCGCAAGCTCGGTGGTAGTTCAAAAGGACACACTCAGAGAATCAATGCCGTTTGTTATGCTCACAAAGCAGAAGATTCAGTTATTTGTACAGCTTCCTATGATAGAAGTGTTCGTTTTTGGGATTTGCGTACAGCAGGGCGCTATTCAGAGCCTCTACAAGTGCTGAGTGAAGCAGCAGACAGTGTGACAGATGTTCGCTTATATCACTATGAACTATTGACTTGTAGTGTCGACGGTCATATTCGTGTCTATGATATTCGAACAGGTTATATTTTGGATGACTGTTTGAGTCCTCCTATTGGCAAAGGTTTCTTCTCTCATGATGGCAACTGTATATTGGCAAGTTGTTTGGATTCCAGTCTTCGTCTGATAGATAAGAGTAACGGTGATTGTTTGGCAATATACAAAGGACATTGTAATGAACATTTTGCCTTGAGTTGTCAAATGACGTCAGATGATGCCTTTGTTGTTTGTGGTTCTGAGGACGGCAATATATATTATTGGGAACTTGTTGACTCAACTATTGTACGTCGACTATCGAATGCCCATCAAGACGTTGTCAGTTGTGTTTGTGTACAATCTAATATGCTTATTACTGCTTCTCATGACGCTACAGTAAAGGTATGGACCTGTGCATGACGGACGAGTTGTTGGGGTTTTGGGATAGGATGCCAGTCGACGGCCAAACATTACGTTTTCACATCGTCTCTTCTCCAACCTTATTATCTTTTAGTGGTATTGTTATTCTCATCGTAACAAGCATTATTCGTCTATTATTTTATCAATGGAAAAAAAGCAAAAGTAGAGAAACAAGTAAACAGCCGAGTCCTTTGGATCCATTTGAGTTTCGTCCTTTTCGATTAGTCGAAAAAGCTGAAGTGAACCACAATTCGAGAATATTTAGGTTTGCACTACCCAATCCCAATGATACTGCAAACATTCCTCTGGGAAAACATATATACGCGAGAGCTAAAATTGATGGGAAGGAAGTAAGACGACCATATAATCCAATCAGTTTTCCAGAACAACTTGGTAGTTTTGATATACTCGTAAAAGCAAGTTTAGTTACTGCAACAATCAGTTATCTTGAAAGTCTTACTCTCTTTTTAAAGGTTTATCCTGCTCCCTATGGTCAAATGTCAAGATATTTGGATTCTCTCAAGATGGGTGAATATATAGAGTTTCGAGGACCCAAAGGGAAGTTTGAATATCGAACAAATATGAAAAAACACTTTGGAATTATCGTTGGAGGAACAGGAATTACTGCTGTTTTTCAAGTAAGACACCGTTTGATAGAGTTGGTCACTGTATCTAAAGTCACTATTCCATAGCTTATTCAGACTATTCTACGAGATCCTTTGGAAAGGACAAGAATACGTTTAATATATGCCAATGTTTCTGAAAAAGATATTCTTCTTCGTGATAAATTAGAAGCTCTGACAGAGTCTTTTCCACAACGTTTTCATTTATATTTCATATTGAATGAGGTATGTTATGTTTCTTTTCTGTATTCATTATACTTATGCTTTATCTATCAGCCACCACCACAATGGTCACAAGGTGAAGGTTTTATTACAGAGCAACATATTCAGCAACATATTGGACATAGCTCTTCCAATTCTATGGTTTGTATTATTTTACAATTTGTTAAAAAGACTCTGATAACATTGCATAGGTATTGGTCTGTGGTCCTCCTGTAATGACAAAGGCTGTAGGAATTTTGTTAAATAAATTAGGTTACAAAGGTGAAGATGTGTTCAAATTCTAATAAATGATTATTCCTCACGAAGGACATCTTCTTCTTCTATGGTTGTCATCCATTCTGGTTCTTGTTCATCAAAATACTTTTCTTCCATATCATTTTGTATTTGGTTCAAGTCATCATATCTTTCGTCGTTATCTACGCTGTCATAATCAAAAAATGCAACATCTTCAGCATTTAGAAAACGACACTTCATGATACTTAACAACTCTTTTCGATACTCACAAATTTCTTCCAAGCTGCTGTTTTCTATTATTCGCTGTTCCTCTTCATCACTCTCTTGTTCCAACCGCTGTTCTTCAACATAGTCGATTTGCTCTGTATCCACTGGTTCTATGATTCTTTTACAAGAAATTGTATTCACCGAATGCATGTCAGCACCATATTTTTCCTTTCGTCGTTGTTTCCATCGACGAGTGCCAATATCAGCTGTAAGAAAATAAGTCATAAGATACTTTGTCAGTGGATAACTTGTTTGGTCTTTGGCAGAAAAGTTATCCAAACTGGAACCATTCACCTCCCCAGTGAGTTGTAATATTTTGTTTCGTTCGTTTTCACTCAAACTAGTTGTAAACCTTCCCCACAATCTATGATATAAAAGGGGGTCTCGTTGCTCCATTGCTTCATTGGAAAAGTATTCACCTTTTTGTAATAATTCATTTAAGGCTACAAATCTTCGATTCTTTTTGACGACTTCATTACAAGACGAGGCATTTCCCCTACATGTTTGTAGGTCTAGTTGGAATGGTCATGAAATGAACCTTTCTCGTTCTTACCTTTGCTTTTTTAACCTCAATAACTCACAACGTACAGTCCAATCTCGTTGAGCAAATTCTTCAAACAGAGATTCTCTTTCTGTTTCAGTCAATAAGAAACCATAGCGATGAAGGAAGCTTGCAGGAGAACTTTGTATTTTATTCAGTAACTGTTCTTCTGTCTCAAACGAGGATTCATATTCAACGAGCATGCGAAACAAGTTTCTCACGAGCAAAACAGACTGAGCCTTCATTGCTCACCAAACAAATGCATTTCCAATGAGAAGAGCAATGCCATTCTCATCTGTGAGTGCAAAGACCTCGTTGAAGCAAGCAAACATGCAAGATGAACACGGTTTACTAAGCGTAAGTTAGGAGTAGACAAAAGATCTTTTTAGGCTAAACAATTAAAGAATTTGTTTCAAGAACCAGAATCTTTTGTGCAAAAACCAACTGAATATACCTTTACTACTTACACAAGTCCTCAGTCTGGTTATTTGTTTCGAATTCGACTTGTTGGTAGCCATCCACTGTTCGTTTTGTTTTTTCTTTTTGGCTTGACATTGATTGAAAGCCTCTAGTTGGGGTCATTATCTATGGAATGGAGCTATTCTTCTTGCTGATCTCCTATCTGGCAAGTTTATGACTTGTATTCAATTATGTGACTGGTCTGATGTTTACACAAAAAGATGAACACGAATATTCTGTTAGGATTGATGTTCGTGGCAAAAGAGTATTAGAATTAGGTCAGCAAACAAGTTGTGTTGATTTGAAAGGTTGAGTTTATTGTTTTCTATAATGGTTAGGAGCAGGAGGAGGTCTCCCTTCGTTGTTGGCATCTATGCGTGGTGCTTGCCACGTTTTAATAACAGAATATCCTGAAGACAAGTTGGTTGACAATTTAAAGTGGAATGTGACAGAAAATCTTTCTTTGGTAGTTTATATTTATGAACACAACTCGGTGAAAATCTGATAGTTATCTAGGATACTGCCACCAAAATACAAGTTGATGGTTTTCGATGGGGTGATTTGACTATGTTAAATGAATATAAAACAGAAGCGCTTCGTTTTGATGTTGTTCTCTTGGCAGATTTGGTACGTTGTATTTAATGATTTGTTTTATTGGTTAAACAGATGCTGTTTTGATAAAGATAAGCAATCATTTTGTTCATGACAAGTTGCTACTGTCTTGCCAAGAACTTTTAAAAGTTGATGGAGTTGTTTATGTATTGTATCGCTTATTTCTTATCATTAATGTACTGACGAAAGCAAAGGTTGCATTTGGTCATCATCGACCACACCTTATCGACAAGGATATGAATTTCTTTCGATTGGCTGCTTCTTCGTATGGTAAGGAATATAAAGAAGTCTTGTTTGTATGGTATTGCATATCTGTTGTTGGATGTCTGACTTGAGCAATCTTTTCTTGACAGGTTTGTCGCCAAAGCATTTATTGACAATACGACGCAATCCTATGTTTCCTAATGATCCTGGTGTTAGTATCAAGCATCAATTAACTTTAACTGTCTGCTAAATAGTACACTGTTATGGACATACCTATGATAGTCTGAGGCGATAAGGTCGGAAGTTCATTTATGGGAGCTGAGAAAGCAGTGTCTTTAGAAATGACAGAAGTCTAACAGAAGAAAGAAATGATATTTTTCTCTTATGGATGCTCATGTCGAATCCTATTGATGTGTTGAGAAAAGAAGAAATATATACAGTTGTTCTACAAGTAACAGTATGACAAGGAAAATATTCTACCAGTTTGTATGAGTTTCTTCTAATAATTGTATCGTTTTCCTAATCATTGTCAGTTTTGGTAAAGCTTAAGCAAACGTTTTCTATGTAATTTTATGCAAGTCTTGACAGAGTTTCCCTTGTGACCAATCTCTGTGCATTTTTTTCTCTGGGAAAGGGAACGGAAGAATGGCCCTTCTCATTCTTTCCTTTGGGCGCTCTGTTTTTCAAAAATTGGCGCCATATGTGTACTTCCCAGTCGTCTGTTGGTTGTTGTCTTGGTTGGTGTAGTAAGTAACACAAGACCATCTACTGGATACCACAACAGTATTTGTTTACTTGTAGAACACGTGTGAAGAAACAACAACCATGAATAGTTCAAGCTGGATATTTTTCTGGTCACTTGCTTTGTTGATATTATGTATATATCAAAGCAAACATATGGATTCCATCACCTTGCATTCGGTATTGAAAACTGACTATTCTTGGAAATTGGAAAGTTTTAGTATCGAAATTTTTGCTGCTCCAAAACCATTCGTTGGTCAGGATCGAGATATCAATATTCGAGCCATAAAATCTTGGTTAAGGTTGCAACCCAAACCTCAAGTAACTTTATTAGGTGATGAGATTGGATATGAAGAAGTGTGTCGTGAATTGGGACTGCGACAAGAAAAGAGACTCGACCGCAATTTTCTTGGTGTTCCACTTTTCAATAGCATGGTTGACCGATCCAATCGCTCCAATGCCACTGTTACGGTAATTATCAACGGTGATATTATGTTGTTTGATGACTTCATTCAAACAATCAAGAAAGTTATGCTGAATTTCAAAAATTGGTTTATTATTGGAGCTCGTTGGGATATTGATGGACTTCCACAAGGATTACAGGAAACACATCCACATTATAATCGTCTGGTTAGAGAAAATGTTTTCTCTCATGGAAGACTACATACCTATGGAGGAATGGATATATGGGCTTGGAATACAAACGGTCCTCCACTCTTTGATGGTGTGATGCCTCATTTCGTCTTTGGAAGAGGAAAATACGATAATTGGTTAACACATGAGACAATTCAAGCAGGTCGAAGAGAAGTGATTGATATTTCTGAGACATCTCTAATGGTACATATTAAACATGACTATCATTTGGTATCTGCCTTACAATCCACTTCAGTGAATACAATGGCAATGGATCATAACCGGATAGATGCTAGAAAGATCCCAATGGGTGCCTTTTGGTCGGAAGGAAAAAGACAAAAATGGGAATTGTTTCTAAACATTTATTTAGCTCTCAACACTGGTTCCTATGTGAATCAAGTTGGAACTGTAATTTTTGCTCCCTGGAAAACTAGTTTATGCATGGAACCTTCGGGCATGTGCCTATTAAGAAGGAGACGCCCAGGTGTATGTCCATGTGAGCAGAGTTCCTTTGTTCCAGCAACTCAGACAGATCCTATTGTGAAGAATGGTTCCCGTGTTATACAATGTGGCAGAATTTCTATCGAAACAAAGGAAAATTTTGATATTCCAATTTTACCCAAACCTAATCAACCAGTTGTGTTTGGTTTACCTCTTTTATTAGAACCTCTATTAGAAAGAGTGGCCATTAACAACACTGTAACTCTGGTAGCAATGAATTATGGCTATCGCTCTTTTCTTATGAATTTTGTCTGCAACTTGAGACAATTAGGTCTATTTCCAGGCAACTTGATTATTGCAGCATTAGATGAGGAGTTGTATCGGTTTGCTTTCACTCGTGGACTCCCTGTTTATTTTGAAAACACAGTCTATAACCGAGAAGATGCTACTTCAGTCATGGCAGCATCCTATGGCACAGACTCTTTTAAAAAACTAACCAAAATGAAGAGTCGAGTGGTTCTTCGCATCCTGAAACTGGGCTATAATGTTGTTTGGACGGACTGTGACATTGTTTGGTTTAAAGATCCTCTGCCATATCTTCGATCACAACATGCTGACCTTGTGATTCAGTCCAATGCGCCTGATGATGAGAGTGCCAATGGACGACGTCGAATCAACAGTGGTTTCTATCTTGCTCGCAGTAATCCACAGACCATTGAAGCGTTTGAAGATGTCATTGAGTTTGCTGCCAAGTCACGAATGACTGAACAACCTTGTTTCTATGACTTGTGGTGTGGCAAACAAGGCGAAACTGCTCATGATGACAATCGCTGTGTTTATAAAAACAAATTTGAAGTTGTGTTATTGGATCGAACTTTATTTCCAAATGGAATTACACAACGAATATGGGATAGTCCTTCTGGAACGATTCGAGACGTGTTTCCTCATTTGTATATCTTACATAACAACTGGGTCAAAGGGAATCAAGGCAAGATGGAGAGATATTATCGCCATGGATATATTTTTTATGACAATGTAACAGAGCTATGCACTTATCCTGAATGGTAACAAGGCTTCCAGACTAACAGCATTTCATATAGAGCTGACTGGAATGCATTATAAATATAAACAATCGAAACAATCCAATTTCACAAGTATAGAGAATGAAGCGTCCTTACTGATCAAAGATTTTGAAGAAATAGATGAAACTCGCGTATCCCAAAGAAATAAGGAATAGAAAGGCGACCTGTAATAGGAGATATATCATATTTGTTCGTAATAAAGATAGCAAGACCGCGTAGACAGCTCTTCATCAACAAAGACAATCGATCCAGTCTTTCCAAACAAGCTCTTCTGTCCTTCATTGGCACACATTCATCAAATTCTATAGATAAAAGTTGTAAATTCGAAATTAAATACTCCATATGGTTCTTGACATCTTTTTCTTTTTCCCATACGTTATGTAACAATAGAACTTGATTATAAAACTCTTGGAACACTTGCATCGGTTGGTTTCGTAATATCAATCTTAATTTACAATGACGAGTATTTAAATTGTTAACTGGCAAATACTTGTCGTTTATAACAAATTCCAATTGTAATTGTTGTAAATTGAGTAGCTGAATATTCTGAATGACATATAAAAGCGATGAATCGTCCCGAGAATTCAATGGAGACAGAGTGGAGATATGACTCAATATACTACGATACATATTCAACCAATCTCTGTTCCACAAAATTTCTTTGCTACAAGATACTCGATAAAGTTTGAATGTCTGGGTAAAATGTTTTTCTATTCGTTTCAAACTGTTGTCCAAATAAGCAAATTGTTGACAATATTCCAAACATGCTTCAGTAAAAAGGATTTCTTTCCATTCTTCCAAAGTAGAAAATACATTCAAACAAACATTACCATTATGCTGTTGTACTTGAGATGGTGTCTTTACCAAACGTATTCGACCGCTCATCCATACTCGACTTTGTTCCAGATTGTCGAACAAAAATGTCTTCAGCAGTTTCAACTTGTCAAAAGTACAATTATCCATCGGACTTTCTACTTGTAGTAATATTTTTGTTCGCCTATTTAATTCACGACATAGTGAAAATATCTCGGAATGGAGGTTGAAAGACGAGTGTCTCGACTGCCATTGGCTAAGAAACATAGACTGTCGTTCCTGTGCTTCTTTCAGATTGTTATGTTTTTCTATAAACTCTTCAATACAACCCGAGTCAACTGGTTCCCAAGCATATTGTTTTAAAAGGTCAAGAAAACAATTCGGAGGTTCGATACAAAATAAATAAAACACTTCCCAAAGTAGAGCAAGCTGTGACCTCCAATAGCCACATTCAGTCACTTGTATACTTATTTTCCACAATTCAGGTGCTTGCTGTTCTATTTGTACTCTGTCTTTCTTCAACTCTTCCCCATTTCTAACAAAAAGTGTCAACTCATTGATCACTGGAGTTTCTCGATTATCGACAGACAAGGAACTTGGTTGGTTAATAATTTCGTTGATACGTTGCAAAGCAATATTATTTGCACAAGCTTCGTTTGGAAGGTCCTGAAACTTGTCTGGATGGATACGAACAAAAACTCGTCGCAAACTGATACGTAACGCACTTGAGTCATTCATCAACAAGTTCACATTGCAGTGTTATGGCCATCTTTGAAGTTTTCTTCAACGATGGAGTCATTAAACGATTCGGTTTGGTTGTCATTGGACGTTGAAAGACGGTCGGATATTCGAAGAAAAGACAAGTCGTTGTTTGCTACTGCTGAAAATGCAATTGATAGAAGAACACGGTTGTTATTGTTCAAGTTATTATCTACTGGAATGTTACGGAATATATATGGATGTGTTTCAACTGGAAAGGAAGCCAATGTTTATAGTGCTGTGGCAGGTGATTCCCTATGTTCAATACAAAATGCGAATTCTTCCAATGTTCTTCCGGTTAGCCTGGAAAAAGTTGCTGGCAGGATACTTGCAGTAAAGGTATTTAAAACAGTATCACTGTCTTTTCGAGACCGTGATCGTTATATAAGTGGTGACTTTCGTTTTCAAAGTGGATATAAAAAGACAAGTAGTAGAGATATGGTTATCTTGTGGACAGAAAAGGAATTCAGGAATCTTCGGCGATTGATCAAGTCAGGCATTCCCGTACCTGTTCCCTATTATATGAAAAAGAACATCCTTGTCATGGAGTTTATTGGTACTGATCATCAAGGAGCCCCATTGTTGAAAGACGTCGTGCTTTCAGTAGCTGAATGGCTTCATTTGTACCTCAAAGTTTGTAGGATTATGAGAAGTATGTATCGAGATGCGGGTCTTGTCCATGGTGACTTGTCCGAATATAATCTCTTGTACCATATGGGACAATTGTTAGTAATTGATGTTTCTCAAGCCGTTGAACGAGATCATCCGAACATTGCTAGTTTTCTTTGCCGAGACTGTAAGAATATCTGTCTGTTTTTTAAGAAAAAGATTGTACAAGATGAAGAACATATTCATTGGGAACTTGTAGAAGAGGAACTACCATTGTTGACATTTTCTCCTTTGGAGCTTTTTCACTATATTTTATTAGATGAAAGAAAACTAGAAAAAGAAGACCCGCAAGAAGTTTTAGGTGAGTAAACGAATATTTGTGTGTTGGCTATCCTATCCATTGACCAATTTATAAGGGATTTTACAGGATCTTCATCTCGATATTGGTGAGAAGGAATGGAGTAACATTAATGGACATGGTGACCAAGACAATACTGAGTCAATACAGACCTATATAACCAGCATTGACTCCTCCAATCATAAGGAGATGAATGATATTCAAAATTGTGATGATTCTGATGCTTCTTTGTTTTCTTTTCATTCTAATGAAGATGCTGAAAAAACTGTTCATTGTCCTAGTTCAGAAGGTAACAACACAATGGATAAAAAGGAATGGAAGAAATACGTTAAAGAATTAAAGAGAGAAAAGAGGAAAACCAAAGTTCCAAAAAAGGTCAAACGTCGAAAAGAAAATCAACACAAGAAGTAAAGAAGAAAAATTTGAGTTTATAAGCCGTCGTTTGCACTGGTTGCTTACTTACATTTTGTATTGATGATGTATGTTGACAATTGTTGCCTACTTATTTACATTTGGGTTCGTGGAGATAGCAAAGCACTCATCATAAGCGAAGAATTCTCTTGCCTTTGCTTTTCAATAATAGACCAAGCATATTTGTGTTCAGCTGAATATTTTCTAAGAATTTGCCGATTATCATATCGCATGGGTGTATAACCGCCTGGAGGAACACACAATTGAGGAAACTTTTCATGAAATTCTCGGTATCCTTTGGACATGATATACAAATGTGGATAAGATAGAGTTGGATAACAATCTGCATGAACTGTTCTATCCCATTTTCTGAGATGTTGACACATTTTTGGAGCTCTTTGAGACGAATATTCACAATAAAAGATAATGCCGTCAGCCAGTGGATTAGACTCCCATCCTGTAAAACATAGCATTCTTATCAGCTAAAAGAAACTTGTTTTAGTGTACCGAAAGGATTGATGTGACAATAGAGGAATGCCTACCTCTTGAGGAAGATGACAATGATGTGCACCTTGAATATGACCACCTTCATATTCATATGGAAAACGGCAATCAAGTATTAATATTCTGAGATGGCAAAAATGGGAACCTTGGAGAATTTCTGCCACCTTATTTTGTTAAATCGTTAACAGAGTCAATTTGATTGATTTTTGGGACTTACTGTTTCTTGACTGATGAAAAAGATACTGTCCTTGTCAGTTTGTGCAGTGGGGGTATTTCCAAAAAGGTCTGCTACAACTGGTAGAAGCGTTTTTTTGCGAGTTCTCATCATCATTGCGTATTCTAAATCATCGAGTTGTTTGATTCTGTCACTTTTTGAAATGGATTCGAGTGCTAAGGGTTGAATTGTCGGTCTTATGAAGGAAGGAGAACTACTTGGTTTATAAAAGGCTGTTAACTTTTCAGTTTGGTTACTTGCTTTAAACTTGTTATGAAATTGAAGTGTTCGTAACCTTTGTATCATTTTTCTTATAAGAATTCTTTTCCGTATGAAAAGGAAGATATGTCCAAGTTGTCTCATTAAGAGACTTTTAGAAATTACATGGAATAGAATCTGTCGAATCAGTTTAAAATAGTTCTTTGATCTTGTTAGTATATAGGGCAAAAAAGAGCTCATTGCCGTTGTAAGGGATCAGAAATATCACAAGCTCATAGGGATGAGGGCTTTGTTTTTCAATTTTTGTAATATTTGGCGGGTTGATTTTATGCTGACGTATTTGAAAATGAAAATATGGCTATTCATTAAATAAAAACATCAGTTATACTTCAAGTACTACAAAGTAAGTTTGCTGGTGGCAGACACAGAGTGTTAATGGTGGATATAGTTTGAAAGCTAGTCTGTAAGTTTTGTAGCTGTGGCCAAAAACATAGAGAATACAAGTATTCAACTTGTGGAAAATCACGGTCTATGTTATCATGAAGATATTACAAGGATATTTAGAGGAGAGGATGACAGTAACAACTTAAGCGACAAGAAACTATTAGAGAGTCTAGTTAGAACATCTGGTTCTACAAATGGGCACTTTACAAAGGTTGTATAAAGAAAGCTAAGAAATTTCGCTGTCGTTCCATATCAAGTTGTAAGAAGAGAGATGAAACTTTGGCGTCATATTCATTCCAAAGAAAAGTCTTGGTTATAGTGATGGCTAAAGAAAACAGACCGATTTCAAGACTGCATTAATTTCGATTAAATGGTCCGATACATTATTCACCAGAAATTATCATCCAGAAGCGAAAGACATACATCGAAATCTTTATAAGAGCCAACTGGTTGATTTATTGTTCTTCACAATAATGCCTCTTTTACAAAACGCTGCCGATAAAGCAATGAGGTAAAAGATATCTTAAAATATAGGGAAAAACACACGAATGAAATGAAACATGCCCTAGAAGAGAATGATGAAGAAATGAATGCGCCAAGTTATGTTGATTGCAACAACTGTGAATTATCATTGAAACTTTCAAAACCCATTTTAAACTCGTCGTTAATAACAGCATTTTTGCAAAGGAATACGTTGATGAGACGTTGTATGTCCAATCAGCTGAAAACAGTGCAAGAAGCAAAGTAATATCATTGATGCAAGAAATTCTTTTCTCTCTTCTTAACCCCGTTGTCAACTCACTGAAGGGACGGACGTACTTGAAGCCCTCTGAATCAGTCAATTATTTGGCCCAACAGCAATTTGTGAAAAACCGTTTTGAAATTCTAAACATGAACAAGGAAAACCTTGATGGTGTTACTCATCACGAACTAAGAAGATACAATAAAGAACAGATACTTTCGAGTACTGATAGGTCTTTTGAAACTTCTAGGAAGCCTACTGGTAACTTGCGCTACTTTTTTCACTATAAAATCGACTCAACAAAGACATAGGAAATCTACAGCTTCCCAGGAGAGAAGCAATGAAACCACTCCAACAGAGAAAAGCTCTAGGCGATATAACCAACCGAGGAAAGAAACAATTAACCAACAAGCCTGATAAAGACACCCAAGAAGATAAAGCAGGCTTCATAGGAATACACCCAGATACCAAAGCTAATGAGGTTAAAGGAGCAAGTAATAATGATTTTTGCGAGCAAATTGAATATATGCCAAAAGAATCGCAAGAATTTTCACCTTTACCGCAGATTGATATCGATGTGGATAGTATTCGTGCATTTGCTGAACGATATACCAGTCATCCATCGTCTTATATTTCAAGAAGGAAGAAACTTGACGATACTTTTGAAGAACTGTTGGATATTCCATTGGAGTCAGAGGCAGTTCCTGACGAAGACAACAACAGTTACACAAGTTCCTACCATTGGGCACATACAAACGATGATAGTCTTACTCTTCTGTCTCTACCCCATATTGAGATTGATGATGCGGATCAGTTTTAATAACTAAATAATAAAAATTATTTGCATTGGTATTAGTTTACATGCAAAGTAGTCTACGAGCTGTCTCTAGGCTCTTCAAGTCTTCTTTTGCTTTCCGCTTTAATAATATATTCTTGATGTTTTCGAAAAAAGAAACAGCTTGCTCTAATGAATGGCATCAACAATATCTGAACAACTGAAACCTGAGGCCCAAAACCACTACAAACAAGAGCAACCATATTTCCTTCGAAGCCAACAGTAATGAAGAATTTTCTTTCTAAAATACCTTTCAATGTTTCTTCTGCAACCTGATGTGCAGAGAAGAGTCCCGCACCTTGAGAAAGAAGAACAGTTTCTCGAGGTTTGTGCTTATTCTCTTCTTCCAATCCGGGAGTCTTTGTATCTGGTGGAAAAACAACAGAAACTCCGATATCATAAGGAAGACATTCTTGATATAAAACTTCTGCTAGACCACGAATAGCAAATTTCGATGCACTGTAAGCAGCAAAGCCAAAAATACCAACAAGGCCTGCTAACGAGGATGTGAAAACAATATGGCCCTTTCTTCGTTGTTTCATTCTACGAAACGCTGCCTGTGCAGGATAGACAGCAGATAAATAATTTGATCTGATTTGCTCTTCAAAAGTTTCAGGATTCAAACTTTCAAAATAACCCGGCATAGCTGATCCTGCACAACAAATTAGTAAACTAACAGGACCCTGTTCAAGTTCTGAGACAATAAACAACTCTTCACAAGCGGCAGCATTCGCAACATTACAAGTTTGGCCAAAAGGTTTCCTTCCTCCTATACTAGAAGAAAGCTGACTTAAGGTTTCCACCGCAGTCTCGAGCTTCTCAGGATTTCTTCCTACTACTGTTACTTTACTTCCTTGTAAAATAAACTGCTTTGAAAGCTCCAGACCGATTCCACTGGTCCCTCCAGTAATCAGTACATGTTCGCCTGTGTTCTTCAATCGACGAATGAACATAAAGTCAGTGTTCTGTCTTACCTTGCACACTAATTTTTTTACTAGCTTGAAAAAAAATATCGGAAAGAGAAGAAGAACAGTGATACAAAGACAAAACAGTAAATAAGGATGTCTATCATAACCTTGTCGTACTAGCTATGATGGAAACAAGGATCGACAATTGTTTCTCAAAACTTAAGATCCTCTCCACAAATAATCATTGGATGACTGTCCAGTGTGTTGCTGAATGAAATATGACTGAAGCAAAGAATGACTGTTACTTTAATCTCGGAATTATACAGTAATTTCTTGATAGCAATAACAGAAACCTATGAGTGACTTGTCGTAGTTTATACCACAAGTCGATGAAGAAATAGGAAAAGATGTCATCTATGGATTTGCTAGGAAAATTCGCCATTCATTTGGGCTTTTACAATGAAGCCAGTGTGTTTTGGAGAATGAACCCTAGAAGGACAACATAACAGTCTATTGTTTTCAAGAATATCTTTGGTTTAGTAAAATATTGTCGTTAGGTTGACGGAATGGTTTAAAAACGGTCCAATTACCGATGTGAAACGGTTTACTAACAAGTGGTTGGTGGACTCTCTACGTATGTATTCGACTCCTGGCAGAGAGTACGTTTCTAAAGTCAAGGAGCTTGTGGAACCAAAAGAACTGGTATTTTGGTAATAAAGTGTTGTTACGCAAAATAACCCTGGAGAGATGGAACAGGGCTGCACAGCTATCGCTTTCAAAAGAGCAACATCCGAGTCCTTTCAAGTGCTGCAGGTTTAGGAAAAAGTGTTGAACTTTATTTATTTGTTATTTTTAGCCTTCATTTGGGTTGTTCAATATTTTGGGAGAACAAGTGTTTTATGCATCTGGATATAAATCGAAGTGCTATGGCCACGCGTTACTTGTCTATGATCAAATATCTTAATAGAGAGACACAGGAAAACTTGCATTGGAGCTATCCTGACGAAGAGTATATCTAAGGTGTCAATATTAAAAGCATGTCTATTATGCAACTGGTGGAATGGGGAATAACAACAAAAAATATGACTTTAGCAACCACTGTGAGAAGTTCGTTGAAGTCTATATCTTGCCCCAACCTTCTCATTATGTTCGTCCATAATGAGTTGTTTCGGAAAGTGACGAGGGAGTATACCATCGTGGTTCAAAAACGGCCTCTGCACAGGTTGCGTCATTTTCTTCGTGTCTATACCAGATTATTGAGCCTTTCCGTGCGAGTTTATCTACTTTTTGTATCTATTAGTTTCTGACTTTTGTATTATGTAGAATCCCTGTGGAGTTGTTTTAGCAGGTAGTCAGCATCACACCTTTGAAGATAATCTTCCGAGTGGCACGGAAAGTTGCCTCCAATGTATATAGCCACTAGACGATAATGACTTCAAACACTTTGAGAAACAACCGGAATATCCGCTTTTACACAGACAACATCATGAGGCTGTAATGGCATATATGGGAAATATAGCAAGACAGATTGTAGTTCTCATTCGTTTGACCACTGAACATCCAGACTATAGTTTCGACAAGTTGATAAGGATGTATTCTCGTGAATTCTCATATGACGTACAAAAGAGACATCATCAGTACATTATCAGCTTGAATAAAGAGAATAGAGAGCGGTTTTTCGAAGCTTTATCACTGTTTCTCTTTCCAAATCAAAGACGTGACAAAACTCTATTTGAAACTTCATATCGTGATAAAGAATTCGTAGTTGTGCTAGAAGATGGGACTTTGAGATACTACAATCTTGTAGCCAGAAATATCATATTAGAGACATGGTTACGAAATACAGCTAATAAATTGGAAGACATGATAAAGGAATACAAACAGTGGGAGGGAACAGTGAAAGGCAGTCTATATGAAAAATTATTTTTCTATATGTGTGTTACATCAAGTCCTACTTTGAGAGCATGGTGTCCCGGATATCTGGTAGAATATATATTTCCTTTAAAGTCAAGAGATCTTCGATATTTCAATGGGAGTCTGATTGAACCAGCAGTTTATTTCATGACCGATGAGATATGGTTATACTGTCCATCCAACTTTTCTAGATGGGATTTTATCTATTACAAGGTTTTACCTGCTGAAGACTGGTCTTTATGGTTTTTACAACTATCAGTATTCTCATTTTCGGTTCATCATGTTGATAGTTCTAGTATTGAACGAGATTTTGAAGGAGACTGTCGTATTGCCCAACTCAATACTATTCGAGGTTTCGATAATAATTCTTCTAGTTATGATGTCCAATTACAAGTTGAACATGTAGCCACGAATGATAGAATTTTTTCTAAACACAAAAAAGTCTCTTCAAAAAAATGGCAAGTTAAAGTGAAGGCTCCTCAACGATTGGATGGCAAACTTGATTTTTTTTATTTTATAGAATGGTTACCAGAACTACTACAAAAGTCCTAACTACTTTTGAAAAAGACCAAGACTTCTTGAAAGCAACTGCTTTCTTTCAAACAACACTAAAACACTGTTACCAAGATTATCTTGCATAAAAAGAACTTTTGGAATGTTATCACAGTAGTAGCAGAGAGAACCAACATAGTCTACTTCTTATGCAGTTGCTTTGTTTCAGCTGAAATGGTAACACATAATTGGACACTTGGTAAAGGTTTATTCGACCAAAATCTAGGTACATATGTAAAGAGACAAAAGCTGTATTCTGCTTGAAGGCTTTGTTATATCAAACCATTCCCTTTATTTATACAGCTTGTTTCTTGTTCAAAAACTTATTTAATTTCTTCTCTCTGCACTTTATCACATACAAGACTTGCTTCCCAATAACATATTCTCTGGCTAATTGAAAAAGAACCTTTCAAACAGTCTGCTTTCCTTGGATAATAGTTCAAATGATAAAAATATAAATTTGTAAAAGCAGATCTTGGAACATTATTTTAATTCAGACGTTGTATCATCTGCCACAACCGAAAGACTGACTCTTGCAGTGAGACCAAAAGAGATGCACTTTATTCGTGAACTTTAGCATATTCTGCTAAAAGTTGGTCTGAACTTTGCCAATTGTCTTTAGAGGCTAGAAGATTTTATAGTTTTTCTTGTCCATAGCAATGTAATAAACACAATGCATATTTAGTTTCTACGTGGAATACTATGAATATTCGATACTTCCAACATTCGATATTTATAGACTTTTCAACCTACAATCGTCTTGAATGGTTAAAGCCACGAGGTACTCTTCGTTCTACTTGCAACATAGCTTTTCGTCTACCACATGAAGCTTTTAGAAGACAAAGCAGAGTAAGAGACAACATGTTAACATTTTTATCTATACGACAATCAAAGTTATGGTAATTGAGTAACAACAGTTATCCAATGTAGGCGAGCCTTACAGAACTTTTTGATGAAATATCATTTCTTTATTAGATCTTATAAATTTAGAGAAGAGGCTTTGACTTATGTTTGATAGTTATGTCTAACATGTCAACATTGACTATATGCGTTAAAAGATTGGTTGATATGGTTGACTAAATGCTTCCATTGAGGAAGCAATCATCCCCAACGTTTCCACATTTGGGAAAAGTCCTGATGTCTTTATTTGTATATGCAACAAGACATTCACACTTGTTTTATTTCTAATGAGCCCTTCTTATGTTGTTTGGCTAATTGAGTACTCAAAGAATAAATAAAAAGAAATTAATGGTAACGTTACTTTGTCAACGATGACGTTAATATACACGATTATACCTTGATATTTGTCATTTCATACTGTCATATTCAAATAACTTTATAGTAAATTTTGCCTTGTTATACAATGTCGACTATATCCAAGGTTCATTCCAAATTGAATTATTTCAGTACATAAAAATAACCAAGCTTGAGAAGACTGATGCTCTATAAAGAAAGATATTCGATAAACCCACTGGGACAGAAGGACTACTTGGTTGCAATTCGTTTGTGATATGCTTCTCCTGGTATCAATTTGTGCAAACTTTACCAATTTCCGGAATTTGAGGCATTTTGAAAACAGTTATTTGTTTAAGATACTCAGACAATATTTCTAATCTGAAATTTCTAGTCCGAAGAGAACTGACATTTTGGAAAATAAAAGTGGTCTGAATAAAAGATCTATTCACAGGAACAGACATTCGACAGTAAAAAACGAACATTATGATGCTCAAGTCAGACTGTTTGAACATTCTTTCATAACAACATTCAAGTAGAAACAAGAGCGAAGCAACCAGTCAGTGGCTGCCAGTCTTTACCTGTACACCAGTAATCAGCACTATAGCCATATGGCATTGCAATCTTCAACATTGACAAACAACAGAAAATATTCAATCTTGCCATAAACAATCATCTGAATAGTCATCTAAAAATATCTTCTTTCGAGTATCTCAGTCATCTGTAGATAAGAAAATTTGAAAGTTTTCGGGAAATCCTTCTCGACAAAGAAATTCCACATACTTCGGAACCGAAGAAACACCTTTGCCTTTTCATATGGTAACGGTGTAACATAAACAATGGACACGTGCTCTCGACAATCAACACCATGAGTATCTAACAATTGAAAGTCTATGATTCGACTGTTGGTGTCCTTGTCTAAAACAACAGTAAACTCTTCATCCAAAATTCTTTTCAATAAACTTGCCAACTGAGATTTTCCTGATTGGCTTTTGTTTCCATGTCCCTTTTCTTCCTTGCGTTTCTCTTTACGTCCTTTGCGACTTTGTGAAGCAGAAGGTTGTTCAACTTCTACCTGATTAGTAGTTGCAATTGTATCTAAAAGAGCATGGGATTCTTGTTTCTCTTCCGGTACTATAGATGACACCAAGGCATTCTCAATGGCAGCAGAGCCTCGGTTATGCTGATAAAACGAAGAAACAGAGACTTGGATAAAGTATACATGCCATTTAGGAGTATCCATATCAACATAGATATAGTCAAATCGAGGATACTGTTCAGATAACAATATCCAACAAGAATGAGTAAATTTCGATATAGCAGGATCAAATCTCTCTTTATCCAATCTTACCCAACTCCGACTTGATAACTTCAGATTCTTATTAGGATTCGTATCAGAGAGGAGCATAACTTCTTTTCTGCCGTCAATGAACCAAAGAAAAAACAATTCTTCAAATAAAAGACCTCTGTCACTCTTTGACTGACGAAAACGTTTTATAAGGTCTTCCATGTACTTTCCCGAACCAAATCTGTCAATGAAAGAAGACAGCAACACATCACGAGCTACACTGTTGTAGAATTGTAAATACATATCGTCCTTTACAATTAACAAACCTCGATCTCGATAAAAACCATCAACTATATTAATATTGGGGACCTCGCGGTCCATGAACAGTTTATATAACATCTTGTCGAAACGATTCCTTGCCTTATCAGATGGAAGACTTTCTACATATTCATCATGTTTTGACTCCATTTCTGGATAGATCTTTGTGGTAAATTGAGTCTTTAAAGGACCGAAATCTTCACTAGTATAGTCCTTCGCAAGGGAGACCATTATAGCTATCATTCTAGGTACTGCTCCAGTGACTTCAAGGACATCTGCAGCATATCTTTTCAAGATCCCAGGATAGTCTTGCAGTGCTATCCATATATTGTATTCTTCGAGACTTAACGGCTCAAGATAACGAACACAGTCACGATAGCCACTAGGCAAACGCTGTTCAAACATGTGATGTTGTGAGCCTGCAATTAAAACACCACAAGAGTTCTAGAACAATATATGTAAATACTGAGAATATGTCCAAAAAAACAGTTTCTTACCATAGACATAAACTGAATATTACTGTACAACCTAAAAAAAGGTGGCCACGATGTTGATGGCGGCTCAAGTTCCCTCCAAAGGGCATTGTGTTCATCAAGTATGAGCAGATTGCCGGGAGACAACCGCATCATCGAACGTCGAATATCCTCACATAGGTCCATATCTCCCTTCTTCAGTCCAAAACAAATCACTTGTTTTAATGCAACACTCTTCAAGGAATCATACGATTCAGAGCTAGAATAAAAGTCCCAATCTATGTCATCTAAAATGTCGGCATTCATAAATAACAACATCTTCAAGTAGCAACGTGTCACGAAGCTGTCATTTGCCTTTTCAAAAATTGCAGAAGTATTTCCAAAATATTGTACAGGTATCTTACAATATCTTGCAAACACTGCAGCGAGATACAGGTCAATACTTTTGCCCAAGCCACTTGCTGCCGACAGAATAATCCATTTTGGATAGAATCCAACGTCGTCTTTCCCTAAACTGCGTACTTGAGCATTCCATCTTTCAATAAACTCTCGTCGAAGGAGAATTCTGGAAACACCTGAAGAAGTAACTTTTAAAGGAAAAGAAAAGGGAAAAGCTTTAGGAGTCAACAGCTCAGCAATTTCTTCAAAAGTTTCTGTCTTGTTGACTTGAAAAGTTTTCCCAGCTATATCTATCTCTTCTCCAACCACTGAGGAAAGGGTTGTTGCTTGCACTCCTCACTAAGATTGGGAATACCCTTCAACCAGCGGCCTTTAAATCGCTCATCGATCTCTGCCGTGCCTTGTTTGAATATTTCTTTAAAGTCCACAGATTTTTCTGATCTTTTCTCAACTTTTTGTTGGCGAGTAGCAAGACAGAAGAATCTACCATGGTGACCAAGGTATATAACTGGAGTGGTGTGGAACTTGGACCGAAAAGTCAAAACCTTGTTGAACCTGGTTTTCCATAAATTGTACGTCCTTGTACTAGGAGTAATAGTTTGACAGTTTGTATGTTTGCAAGTTTCGGTTTTCGAACTTGTTATAGACACCATAAAGCTTAGTGCTAAAGCGGTGCAACGCGAATCCATCACGTCGTCTTGCCAATCTCCAAAGCATAGCCAATTTCAATTTTATGGTGAAGAATGCAACTTCTGAGCATTTGTCAATATTGAAGAATGGCATCTTAATGATGAAACCAACGCTAGTTTTATATTACATTTTGATGTTTATAATGATAGTTGTTCACAATTTTACATACATAAAGTTTCCCAAGTAGCTTGAAAACCGAAAGATATTAATGTTGGTAGGCTTGACACATCTGTTTATCCAAAGCTTCAGTTGGGAGTTTCAAGTTATCTAATATTGAACAACAAGTAGTAGACTTTAGGAAACTTTTGAAATTTCTGCTGTGGCTTTATTAAAAGATTATAGTTAATGTAATGTTTGAAAAGTCTTATCTATCAATTTACTACTCAATGTTTCGTTGTTTAGGGTTCAACAGTATAAGAACCAAAAGACATAAGAACGCTTGTATAAAATTGCATGTTGGCGACTCAAAATAATTGTGAGTTGTGTTTGAAAATGATAGACAAAGATAGCAAAAGATTGTGGTGTTTCCGAAAACCTCTGAAATTTCAATATATTTTTAAATGTTTCGAAAGGACAGAAATAACTTTATATATAATTTGTTCTATTTGTTTGTCTTTGCACTTTCCATTGCAAGTTAAATAGTCTTCGATGTATTTAAATGACAAAAGAGTACAAAATTTTGCGTTATATTAACTTTGTCCTCATTCACACTATGTCCAAAGAACACTCGACAGTTATTGGTTCACAATCTTGCAGTGTCTCGTTTAAATATATCCCTAAAGTTTACCACTTCTACAAACCCTTTCCTCTCTCTCAATGTTTTAAAGGAAAAGAAGGAGAATGTGCTACCTTGATGAAGGTAAAAGGAGCCAGTGGACTGACTCTTCGAACTGAGGGACAACATTTGTGTTGCAGTATGATGATGAATTGATGAATTGAAAAAATTTTCAAGTTGTGTTTTTGGAATAATTTATAGTAGTTTTGATTAATTTGTCAAATATTATGGTTGTTGAGTGATAAACTTTGACCGATTGGTTTTTGGTTCAGTCGTACACGTTACTTCGTTCTCTGGCCATTCTCATTAATAAACTATATTTTGTCTAAATGGTTTACAATACCATTTTAACTATATCTTAATTTGTATTCGATAGAGTACTGCTTGGTGAAGCTACTTTTCACTTGATTTGAGTTTTCATCATATGCAACTGCTGACCTCAAACACCAGAGTTGATGTTCAGTTTATGTCAGATTCATTGACGTCGATATATACACTGATGAAGACCTTAGAAAACTTCAATAAATGGTTCTCAATCACTCTTTGTTGTAATAAATAAAGTTTTTGTAACATAATATACATATACTTGATGTCACTTGAATCAACTTTGGCGATTACTTGACATTATTGTTGAAAATTGAACAGATTTGACGATGAATTGTCACTTTATATACAAAGCTTGAAAGACATGATTTTTGAATACTAAATTCGAAGAATCGTTTGGGCTTTTGTTATTAAAATCACCAGACTGTGATGAATAGTCAACAGAGCCAACACTTCTAACACGATTGTCTTTACCCCATTGAACGAACGGTTGAAATTACAGTCCAGAACCCAAACGTTTTGGAAGAGTATAAGGGAGAGGAGTACTCCACCACTTGAAGATAAACAGAACCTAAACTTTTACTCACTTTAACACAACAAGGAAGCAGAGAATAACTAGGTAAAAAAGCTGAAGAGCACTCTGGAGGATTTACTTTGAGTAATCGAGTCTAAAGGTTTAACGAAGGGCAAGAGTCAATAAGGAACCTTTGAAAGGACCGAATTCAGACGTCAATGAGTTGACTAATAAAAGAATAGAACGAACGAAAGGTTTCCGCAAACATAAAAATTTTGGAGAATAGAAACATGACAACGCGACCTACCTACCTTGAAGGACCATAGTTACAGAGTAGTTAAAAAAGGCATTTGATGAAGCTTTTTACAACTCGAATGTAAAAGGAAACCAAAAGGAACTTGTTAAAAACTTTCCTTTGGAAAAAGTTACGAACAAACGAAGCGACTTGGAAGATACTTTGCAGAAAAACGTGCTTGGATCTAATGGACTGTATCCTTGAGAAGGGATCACACAACAGAACTAGCTACTTTTCTGACGACATATGTAGCTTGCACCCCTAGATTCCACTTCGGAAGCAACCTTGTTTGACTACAGTTTATCGAGGTTTATTAGGCTTTATCATAGACAGTTGGTGTCTAAAAGAACAAGGTTTTACCAGCTTGTCCTTCAGAATAGTAAGCTACCTACGAGGCAGGATGTCAACGTTTTTTTATTTATATAATAATACATGTTATACTGATTGCGGGACAAGAGTTATACTGTGTTATCAAGCCTTACAAGAACTTTGACACAAGAGCAGAATTTTAATTGATTACTATCTATATGAAGTTTTGTTTCTTGACTCGATCATATAAGCTTAGAGAAGAGTCGTTGATTTATTTTTAAAAGTTGTGTCTATAATGCCAACTTGAACGACGTGCATTCAAAAGTTGGTTGATATGGGTTGACCGAATCAACTGGTGTGAAAGTAACTTTTGCCAATCTTTTTGAACTTTAAGAACTAAAGTCCTGTTGTTTTGCAGTCTTATATGTAGCGAGACATCTACATTTGTTTATATTATGTTTCTATAGTAACCTAAAGTGTTTGAGACAGGAAAACCCGGATCGAACAACACAGTGCAACCCTATATAAGCAAAGACGACACAGTTTTTATTACCATTGTACACGAGGCACTATGGTAAATTGCAACTTTTTTTCTCCTGCAAGTTAAAGCCAGCTCTGGTTGATTATGTCTTATCATGGCATTCTATCAGGTTGGAGGTACGTGAATGAAAACCTTAAGAAGTTTCACTGAAAGCCTCCATAGTCACTCGTCGTTGTAATAAATAAAGTCTTTTGACATCTATAGCATGTAATATTGATATCATTTGAATCAACATTGCTTGTCGATTACTCAATATTATAGCTGAAAATCGAAAGATTTGACAATGAAATTGTCGCCTTATATAGTCAATTTGTAAGATATGACTTTTGGATAATAGACTCCAAGAGTAACATATGGACTTGTTATTAAATTCAACCGATTGTAACAAGTAGTCAACAGCACTAACCATTCGAACCCGACTGGTTTCATCCAACTGAAAGACTGTAGCCAGAAGTTTTGGATTGGGGGAGTGAGTAGTACACCTCCACTTGAAGAGAACCACCAGCTAAATTTTTGACCACTTTATCACAGTAAGAAACTGCAGAATGACTAGGTGGAAAGTGTGGCGACTGCTCTGTAGAGTTTACTTTGAGTAATCGAGTGTAAAAGTGTACAGAGACAAGAGGATTCAGACACGAATGAGTTCATAACAAAGGAATAGAAAGGACGAAAGGTGCTTGCGTATATCAAAGGGTAAGACTATGTTAGCTGTCCATTGGCAAAGCAACTTGGTGTACCCCTAAAACGATAGTTGCAGAGTAGTTTAGAAAAGCATTCGACGAAGCTTTTGACGACTTGACTGTCAAAAAGACGTATTAAACTAACCTTTTGGAGGAGGAGAAGAAGAATAGAAGCAAGTTGGAGTGTACTTTACAGAAGAACGTGCTCGGGTCAAGTGGAGTGCATCTTAAGAAAAACATAGGTCCCCATTAGTAGTCATTGTTGCTAAAGAAAAAGGTCCAGTGACTTTTCTAATGTACTTGTAGCATGCATGTTCTTGTTCAATGTCGAGATCACTTTGTTTGACGGCAGTTTATCTTGGTTTATTCAAGTTTTCGGTTTTGTTATAGACAATTGGGGTCGAAGGAAAAGGGTGTGTCAGCTTGTCGTCCAGATTAATAAGCAACGTACGAGACAGGATGTAATCTTGTTTTATTTATAGAATAATAGGAGTTTTGCTAATTGTAGGACAACTGGTATATAGTGTTATCAAGCCTCACAACAACTTTGACACTAGAACAGAATTTAAATTTGATTTGTATATGTATAGAATCTCGTTCCTTGTCTTGATTGTATAAAAATTTAGAGAATTGACGTTGATGTATATTTGAAGATTGTTTCTGTCGTGTCAATATTTACTGTGTGCTTTCAAAAGTTGATTGATATGGGTTGACCCAATACCGCTATCGAGAACGCAACTTTCTCTAGCATTTACTGAATGTTGGCTGCAGAGAGTCCTATTGTCTTTATTGATATATGAGGCAAGATATCCAGACATGTTTATAATATATTTGTGTAGGATGCTGTAGTGCTTTAGTGACTTGATCTTCCCAGAAAAAGACCTTTGGGTAATTGAACAGTAAAAGAATAGGATTGGAAAAAGCCAATGGTGAACTTATTTTATCAAAGGTTACTAGTATAGGATTATCTTTGATAAGAATCATGTTGCTCTGTACTGTTTGACTGCGTTTCTTCCTTTTGTAATATCCTGTGCCTTCTTATATGACAGTGTCTTTTGAATCCAAGCTTTAATAGCATCTAAACTGTTATTTCAATGGATGAATTTAGGATTATTTCCTTGTTGCTATTTCTCATTGCTCATTCCATCCGTATTGACACTAAGAACACTACCTATGCCACTGTCACCATTTCAACATTTTGTTAATTGGAAACAATTGATTCATAAGGAGAAATTTACAGTGTATCTGAAAGTATAAACAGTTTCATGAGACAGTCGACATATCAAAATAGTATACTAGAAGAGTCTAATTGAGACGGTTTATACTCAAGAAAACAAGAGGATCGTACTACGAGCAACTTGTATACGCTCAAGAAAATTGTTTCAAAACATACGATACATGCAGGCTAAAAGAAAGTATGAAATTCAGCTAGTCTATCCACAAGAAGGAATGATTTAAGTTACATTCTAGAATGAGTCCTTTTACTTGTCAATTGTTCATTAAGCTGTATTTTGTTTTGAATATTTACAATACTATTCTACCTATATCTTATACTTTATTCAGAAAGAACTACTCGTGATATTTGGTCGTGTTTTCATTAAATTCTACTGTTGACAATGCAGCTTTACTTTAATTGATAGTAAGTTGAAGACCTCTTGAGACAGCGTGACGTGGCCTCAGTCATTGTGTACTAAGAAATCTAATGATGATTGAATCATTCTTGAGATTTCTTGTTAATTTGCCTGATCATAATTTCATTACTTTTGTCAGCAGGTATTTATATTGGCAAGTGGAAACTTTTCAGTTTGGCTTTGATAAGACAGACGACATGACGTCCAAAAGAAGACAAAAGACATTGGAAAGATAACACAAAGAGACATATGTAAACAATTAAACTAATTATACTTTGTATCATAATTGTGTTTTTACGTTCTGATGACTCTATTGTGTATTATATGGAATGTGAAACAATATAGTGAGAGCTTCCTTGCTGTTAGTTGACGTATTGATGTACGACATTGAAAGAATATTACTAATGAGTGCCATTACCATTGGACTATGGATTCTTGTTCAATAAGAATAGTATAAAAAAACAAAATAATTTTTTCAACAACAAGAGAATGGCATAAAATTTGTAGTATAAGAAAAAAGGAACCTTCACATTACTGTAAGACTATTTTGAATGTCTTGAGATTGATTTGGAAGTTGACTATGATCTGAAACACTGATGCGTGTTGATTCATGAAACATCTTCACTAGTATAGAAGCTAGAATCATTGGAGTTCACATGGAACATGAATATAGATATTGTTTTTTATGACCGCTTTGAAACATCTTTTATGAGCATTAGGATACTGTAGGTCGTAATTTAGAACTCTGGACTATACTTTTGGTTTATTTTGATATAATCAAATCCAACCTGGACAGACCTCAACAAGTGGACAGAGGATGCTTGAGTCTACTTGTTACACAACTTTTTCGGTGTCGATTTTGAATGGCCTCATTGTTCTGTTTATCAGAAACAATTGAAGATTCATTGGTCCTAGTTACTTAATATCAATAATTAACTTTTTTTCTACTGACCTTTGTGTAACTTGTTCTTAAAACAATTACATAGTGCTTCTACCATCAAAAGATGATTAAACTGTTAATATGCAAACGAAGAAGCGAGTTAATAGATGATATTTGCTTTCAGAAACAAGCCTTAAATGGATATATTCTAACATTAACATGTAACTAAATAAAAGTTAGGATTATTTCCAAACGTGACAGAAGAGACGTTATCAGACCATAAGATATATTGTTCATTTCTTCTTACGACAAATAGTTTGACTGTTTTGGAGTAATTTATAGCATAGAGCACTCCAAAAGCTGCTTGAAAGGAATGAACTGCGATTATAGCAAAGTTGCTTTGAAACATACAAGTCAGAATATCATCGAGTTCTGTTGCAAAGTGTATATATCTGTGTACGCTTAGAATTCTAGAATGTTTCATTTTGCTACCAGTGTTTATATGGAGTCAGAAAAAAACCTTCTATATTACGAGAATTCTAACTTTAATGTTACTAAAAATAGTTACATCTGTAACCATCTTTTGCAAATGCACGTAATACTCGTATATATTAATATTACCTTATTGTAATCAAATATCTTCAAAAGGCATAGAGAAACCAAATATTTAATGGAGAGGCTGTAGACAAATAAAATAGCTAACTGTAGACTGGGTACGGTGAAACTGCATTCATTGTGAACATGGCAATAAATTATGCCTTTAGCCTATTGTAACTTTTTTCTTCAATACTCAAGCATATGCTACTACTATTTGTGTAGATATCAACAACATTTTTCTTACCATACTGTTATTGTGGTTGGTATTAACAGATGTACCGCACGCTCAAATATGAAAAACTTGTGTTCTGAACCTCAATTGCAGAATTGAGACTAGTTAACATAAGAACAAGTATAGAAAGCATGTAGTGAGACTACACTACAAGGACACTTTAAAGGTATTCAAGCTCAATTAAGCATAGAGAGAGAAACGAACGTCTCAAATGATATTGCACTAGAAGATACAACCATATAAAGCACTTCGATGGTATTGTGTTTCTCACTTGGACTATAGTTTTTGCAGCTTTATTATTGTGTAATCATATCGCATGCTGACAAACGATACCAAAAGAACAAGCACACTTCTTTTTCATGTTGAATTACTTTTTGTCATCTTTGTTGAGCAGAGACGGATATTAGGAAAATATTTTCTCATTTTTACACAAGTTGCCTCAAAAACATTAGGTAGTGTATTGTGTTGCAATGTTGCTCAGTAAAGAAATAACTTTCCAAGGGTAGAAGCTTTTATTTCGTCGTTGGAAACTTGCTTGTTCTTTTTATAAATTCAACAAGTTACATTAGCAACATTTAACTGGTAGTGACGACTTGTACATTGGTCTTCAGAACCAAGCTTTAAAATGCTATGTATTATAACAACACCTGATAAGTGCATAAAGTAGACACTGTTCTGAACTTCAAAGAAGACAAGTTGTTAAACATAGGAAAATATTTCATTTGGTTTGACAACGCATGCTTGATTGTTTTAAAGTAATTATCAGCAAAGAAAACTTTAGTGGTTGGTTGAAAGAATGAAATGCGACTGTAGCAAAGTAGCCTTGCAAACATGTAACTATAACTCGATTGATTTCTGTTGCAACACACATATATCTAATGTGTGCTAAGGATTCAGAACGTGTCAACTTGTGACAGTTTCTATATGGATATAAATGGAACTATTTTCAATACAATAATCAACCTTGAGTGTTAAAAGATTACATCCATTAATCACCATGGTTAACCAGTAGACGCAAAGTTCGTACATATTACTATTACATTATTTAATCAACTATTTTGCAAATGACCTTGAAAAAGAAATTGACAAAAATACTGTAGGTGTCCAACGATACTTAACTCAGAACTGTGTGGTTTAATTAACTTGCCGGGTATAAAGCAAAGCGCTTCTCTTAGTGGTAATTTTTCTGATTTATCCAAACAACTTGTTACATCAAACACCAACATTAATCGATGAGACACATTGCTGTCATTGGTTTCAGTGACCGACATTCTTGGTCTGCCCATCCTAAATAACAATACAGTTTGACGTAAAATGTACAGTGTAAAAAAAATCGTACTGGAAAATGAAAAGTCATCACATGAAAAACTGATATTAGAGCACAAAGATATGTTTTCAAAATTATTCGTAACAAAACTCAGTAGAAAACATACGCAATAAATAAAGACAACGTAAGATATAAAACAAAAAAGTTGAATGTTCATTGATTCAAAAGGATCAAGAAAGTGACTAAAATAAACAAATAAAAATGAGCATAAAGAATGACGAGTTTTAGATAAAAATAACAAGCCACAGATTAAAATGCAATAACAACACTGTTGATATTACAAAAAAAATAAAGATAAAATAAAATTAAAATTCGCAGAATTACAAAACAATAAACATAAATAAAAAAAAATAAAACAAAATAAAAAAAAATAACGAACATTAAAAAAAAAAAAATAAAGAAAATTTAAAATAAAATAATTTTTATGGGAAAAATAAATACAAAGATCCACTTGAAAAAAATTTAATTACAATAAAAGAAAAAAGTTGTGAAAGTTTAAAAGTGAGCTTATTTGTGAAAGATAAGTAAAAGTTCATTATTTAATTTATGTAAAAGAAAATCGCGTTAATAAAATTTATTAGGTTTTATTAAGTTTTATTAGGGTTTATTAGGGTTTATTAGGGTTTATTAGGGTTTATTAGGGTTTATTAGGGTTTATTAGGGTTTATTTAGGGTTTATTAGGGTTTATTAGGGTTTATTAGGGTTTATTAGGGTTTATTAGGGTTTATTAGGGTTTATTAGGGTTTATTAGGGTTTATTAGGGTTTATTTAGGGTTTATTAGGGTTTATTAGGGTTTATTAGGGTTTATTTAGGGTTTATTAGGGTTTATTAGGGTTTATTAGGGTTTATTAGGGTTTATTAGGGTTTATTAGGGTTTATTAGGGTTTATTAGGGTTTATTAGGGTTTATTAGGTTTATTAGGGTTTATTAGGGTTTATTTAGGGTTTATTAGGGTTTATTAGGTTTATTAGGGTTTATTTAGGGTTTATTAGGGTTTATTAGGGTTTATTAGGGTTTATTAGGGTTTATTAGGGTTTATTAGGGTTTAGTTTGGTTTATTAGGGTT